>VYZR01011748.1:17166-55321 GCA_013400675.1 Oxylabes madagascariensis | reverse complement strand
CAGCCCTCAAGTGTGACCCCAGACAATTGTTTTCAGTGAAGAGGGCTGGGGAGGCAATTAATAATGTTTAAACAAAAGAAATAAAAAAAGCAATACTGTATCTAGAAATTCTTCTGGGGGCCAGAGCTGTGACAGAAAGATATATGCTTTAGCATTGCTGTCAGAATAAATGACCCTCCTGAGAGAAGGAGTTTTCCAGGCTCTTTCTGCCCCACTGGACACAATTTAAGAAATGCATTGCCGCTAAAAATCACTAATTTTAGCTGGAAGATGAATTGCGTAGGGTCGTGTTTTAACTTGTATGCTGGAAGGACAGGGGACATATTATTAGAGAGCCAGAATGCAAACGGTAGTTTCTGATTAGAAGAGAACATAGTCAGCATTTCTCCAATTAGGCGTGGGCATCAAGTTCCCCAGCACGCAGAGGGGCTGTTAGCAAACCTTGGGCTCCTCCGCTGGGAGCAGAGGAGCCGCTGAGGAAACGCAGCCCAGCTCTTCAGAGCTGCTGTGGAGTTTCTCAGAAAGAGCCACCTCCTTGACTCCAGCTGCCAGTGTGCTGCAGCCCTGCTGCCAAGGGACTCCCTCTAAGAATGCCCAGAAAATGGTGTTTTCCGTATCTCCTTCCAGCCCTTGCCCTTGCAGCGTGGATTTTCTATGACATGGATGCTCATCCCCTGAGACGTGAACCCAGATCACCAAATTCATTTTGCAGAGACCACCAAACGGCCATCTGAGATCAATTAGCTTGTCATTACTCATCCCCATCAGATCTGAACTGCTGACCTACAAGTGAAAGTCCGTATATTTGTCTCCCAGCAATGTGCAGACTCATCCAGCTATCTAATGAGAAGAGCTTCCTCCGTAAACAAAGCCGAGGAGGTCGTGCTCTGGCCGTCCATCTCCTGCTCCAATTAGCTTGAACCCAAGGGCCAAGTTGAGCTCAATGTGATGGAGAGGTAGGAGTCTCTGGGGTGTCCAGCTCTGTGACAACAGGCTCCCATTAGTGGCAATTTCAAACAATTTTACCACTTGAAATGCCATTTTAGCTTTGCATCTGAATGGCTGCTTTGTTATTGTAAACTGCTATTCATAACTAGTTAGTAGTTGCAAGTATAGCGTTATTTATTGAAGATGCTGGATGTGCAATCCGGAGGCAGAATTTATCGGGTCATGTGCTTTGGAAGTTCATTATTTAGATGAGCATTTGTAACGTGGAAGGAGATACAGCTCTTTTAATTAAAGGAGCATGAACTTGACTGAAGCATTTGCTGCCTGCAAAGGCTGTAATTATCACACATGATACAATTCTTCATTTAAATCTAAAAGATCCACAGCCCCTTTCCTCATTTAAATATATGTGTTCTTGCATATCTGTTTTCTGATAGTGTATGGGGAGCCCTTTGAAACAGCATTAGTCCCAACTTTGAATTACTTCAGGATGCCTGGGAGGCTCCAGTAGGTTTTAGACCATGTGGGAGAGTTGCTCCAAGTTTCCAGATTTTTCTGGCATGTGTGGATGTTGCTGCACAGGTGTGGTGGGTGGTGTTTACGTGTCTCATTGTATGGACGGGGGAACACAGATACAGAGAGTCGTTCAGATGCTGAGAGTCTCTCAGACATGAAGTCCAGGCTGGAGCATCATCTGAGGGAACATTTCTCTGCCCCTGTGAGGGGTTGCAGCTCCCTCCTCTCTGCTCCCCGCTCTGCAGGAGATGGTCTCCAGCAGCCAGCCCCTAAACCAGCTCAGGCTGTAAATCATCCCATCCATTCCCTGAATGCACGGCTGCAGCTGGATCGGTGCCTCTGAAAAGCAAGACACTGCCAGCAGCACTGGGGCTGTTACTTGTGCCGTTCTGGTGTTGGAAATGCAGCTGTGGGCACCAGCCTGCTCAGGGACATCTTCATGACAGCAGCTGCACAGGCAGTCCACTGGTGTGACCCTTCCTCTGTGATTGTGTTGCTCTGAGCACAACTGTCAGCCTTGCTTAGAATTCACTGGGTTTATTACTGTTTAATTTTTTGACCTAAATATAGACCAATTGTTTTTCCCTTAGAGTGATGGAGAATTTTATTGTTAGCTGCATTTTCCAAAACCTTCTCAAAAGGGTAAGGGCTATCAGGGAAGCAAGTACTGGCTCCGGTGGGTAATTCTGGATTTGTTTTAAGCTTCCCCTCTTTGGTGTGGATGGGGTCCATTGTTGGTTCCTTTGTTATTATTTTAATTAGATATACCCAAAGGCAAATGGCAGTTGGATATGACAGATGAGGCTAGTTAGGTGTTAGTGCTGTATGGCAGAAACCTAAACAGCGCTGTTTTTTCTTTTAGAAACAATGTGCCTCTATCTAAACTATTGGAATAAAGAGAAAGCCTTTTGGAAATTGTCACAGCTTGGAAAATAATTAGGTTTTTTTTAAAAATCCTAGAGTTAATCAAAACCATACTCTTCATGATTAAGACTCTTTGAATGTTTTCGTTACTATATCTTTAAATTCCAAATAAATCAATGCCTCTATGGAATTTTCAATTGACACAAATTTGTTCCACCTAAAATGAATAGTAAGTCTGAGAAAGCAATAGGAAATTGTTAATTCATCACTGCTTGCCTTCCCCTGCTATATTTTTCTCCTAATCAAAATGCAACCCGATATTCAATCCAAGGAAAACATTTCAAGGAGTCCATCATATGCCACAAGTTTCCAAATTTTCTAAATCTGATATCAAGAAAACATCGTACATCTTAGTCATTAATGTACACTATGAAAAGATAAATGTAAGGTTCAGTTTTTACCACAGTTGCAGCAACCTGTAACTGATGGCCTTTCCACAAGATTCATGAGCTGATGGAACAGCAGCCAGAGGGACATTTCAATATACTGTGTTACAGTCTTGGGTTTCAATGTTTAAATGAGCAGAAAAAAATATCCCCTCTATCAGGCCTTGATTCAGAACAAATCTGAGGCACAAGCCTGAGGCTCATTCAGGTCAATGGCTTTTAGGCATGTGCTGAATAAATGTCTTCCTGAGCTGGGGCCGTACTCATGAGCACGGGGAGAGCGGAGTCATTGGAAACATATTGGCAATGCACAGAAAGCAGCTGCTCTTGATCTCGTATTTCTGCCTTTACAAGTCAGGATAAAGCTGTGCCTGACAAGCCAACCCCTTGGGGTTAGGACAATACATCATGCAGGAAAAGCCCACAAGAGTAATGAAGCTTTGGAAGAAAAATTGGGCTGAAGTTTATGTTCCGCTGCAATTGAAGCACCCCGAGCTCTGTGCCAGGTGTGTGTGCCTTGCCTGCACCAGGAGTACCAGAAATGGAGAAGTGGTCCCTTCCTTGCCTCCCAAGCCATCAGCAGCTGCAGCACCTTCTCTGGCCCAGATGACTTTTAATAGCTGCTGCTGGCTTAGTACCCCAAGGAACTGTAATTGTCTCTGAACACGTGCATCTCACAGGTTCTTGGCACTATATTTAAGTTACAGGTTCATCAGCAGAGAAATAGGAGCTCTTCTGGGGAGCACTTGTCATAGCAAAGGTTTCACGTGCTCAAAATGGAAATTAGGAAATCAAAAAGACAAAGAAACTATTCAAATAGTTTCTGAGCTGATTAATGGAAAATGCAGGAAAGTAAGAGTGTGAACATTACCTCTGCAAGGGTCCAAGAGTTTCTGAAACACTTGGGGATCAAGGGAGAGGATAAAGCAAGGGAGAGTTCAAGGCTGGGCAGCACTCACAAACCAGTAAGTGAATAGTTGATGCGCATGTAACTAGCTGCTACTGCAGATGGAGGCTGTGACTTGAGGTCTTTGAATTGCGGTTGCTGCTTTGCTCTAGCTCATTTTATGCAGCTGAGCTGGAAAATAAACTGCACCTCACTTTCTCTACCTCTGCTCTCAGGATTTGGGGTGTTCATTTAGCTGTCTATAAAGTGTTTTCTGAAGTCTTTGAAGAGAAAGCAAGATGAAAAAAGCAAGTACTTAGTGCAACTGCTGCTGAAGACAAAGTGCTGAATTTTAGGCTCCTTTTAATCTTTCAGCAGTCATGTGCTCCCTGGATACATGTGTTTTCTTACAGAGCAAGGCATAATCAGCTTTACATCCTGCATTGCCACGAGCACTTCCTCTTCAGTTCAAAGGCAGTGCAGAGGGATCGAGATGGAGAGACCCATCTTCATGTCCATATTCATGCCCACCTCTGCTTTGACTCTATTTCAAACGTAGCATCTTGCACTTAGCAACTCGTGATCCTGTTTTCTCACTTCTGTGTTGTGGCAATGTCGCTTTCCTTGGAGAAAAGTTCTTGTTTGTCATTAAATACCGGTGTTTGAGAAACAAAGCGGAGGAGGATGGTACTTCCAAACAAAGGGCATCAGCATGTTTTTAACAGCCTGCCTCCGTGCTTGGGACTGCAGCTAGTTACCCGAGGTACTCAGTTTTGCCTACGTAAACATAAAAAGAAAAAAAGTGGATTACAGGCAGCTTCAGAGGAAAACGTGCAGACCTGACTTTCAAAGCACTTTGCACGCCCTTCACATAAAGCAGAGGGAAAGCTGGTGCGCAGACAGGAGCCGTGGGAGCAAGAAGCTCCCAGGCAGCGAGTTCAATCGCTGCATGGTGCTCCTGGGCTTTTGTTAGATGTTTGCTGACAATCACACTATTCCTCAATGCAGTGTTAGTGATAAATGCTGGGAAACAGACCCACTGAGAGCACGGCTAGGACTCTCTGTACTGCTGTGCCTGGGTGGGGACGGCAGTGGTGTGTGGCTTTGACGTTGAGCTCTAGTTACCTAAAGACCAGAATGACTCAACCAGCTTCAATTTCAGCATGTGCCAAAGGAATTCAGGGACTGCAACTACTTGAATTCAAAATGACTAGGCTGTATTTTTAGTGGACAGAAAGTGGAGGCTTTTCCCAGCTTTGTGGTTGTCAGGGGGAATTTGCTTCCTGCGGACACTTTTAGGTGTACATGGCTTCTTCTGTGGGAGATAAAATTCCAGCCAGGGGAGAAAACTCACTGAAATTCAGCCTTTAGCAACCGAGATGCACAATGTGGTGGGTGACAGACCTTGAAACAGGGAAAGCTGTTTAGGACTCTGCTCTGAAATGCTTTATTGGTACTCTTACATGAAAGTGAAAGCTTGAATCTATATCTTCTGCTAAGAACAATTTTCTTGGCCACTGTCTAATCCCCTCTCAGATGAGTGGTGCCCAGAGAGAGCAGGCCTGCTCTCACAACTTACTAACTGTGAAGGATATGCAAAGTAATAGTTAGTCAGGCTTAGTTTCTCCTTCCTAACAACCTGCAAGCTTTGCCTTGGAGGTGATGAAGGACTATGCTGCCTGCAGGCAGAGCTCTCAGGAAGATAATCCCTGAGTGCCATTGCAGGTTGTCTCTGGCACACTTTCATCCAGATTGTTACTGGTGAAGCTTAAGGCGTGAATCCCTTGAATCTGTACTTGGCATTTCCCAGAGACAGAAGCCTAAGGTGGGTGGCCAAATGTACCCAGTCTTGACCCTAAAACAGTAGCACGAAGAGCGCACCAGGTTTTCGTCTCTGGAAATGCATGCTTCAGGTTCCTGCCAGATAAGAATATGCTAAAGGGCAAAGCTCTGCAATGGCAGTAGGCTCCTTGTAAGAGCAGAAAAGAACCATTAAGATGGTGGCATGGTGGAAAATGAGTTTGTTGCCAAACTGAATGAGAGCCGATGTGATGGGGGCCAGGATCCAACACTCTGCGAAATCAGTCGGCAGAGTGCAAAACAAAAACCTCTGGATCCCAGAAGATCTGTGACACTCAGAATTGATACTCATAAATTTGTTATTACACAATAACATCAAGGAAACTGCTGCTAAGAGCAAAAGAGAAGTGGTGATGAAACAAGCCAAGGTCATGAGCTGCCCACCAGACATCCTCAGCTAGGCAGCGGTGGGATGTTCTCTGTGACATCTTCTGACATGCTCAAGTAGCTTCCTTTGATTCCCAAAGGATGCCTCTTTGACTTCCTACAATTAAAACAAAGCCTTGAACAAGAAAAAACAGAAATATCAAATAAACAGGATTCCCCATTTTGTGAAATAGTTAGATATACAGTGAAGACCAGACAGGCTGGAAGTGAAGCAGTACAGTTGAAAAGCAGATGATGAAAAAGGGGAGGAAAACCTCCCATTCAGGGTCTTTCCTCAGAAAGATGAAGCACGGCAGACTACTAGATAAAAGGGACATAAGCAACCTCGGATCTGACAGCAGAGTGGAAATCCCCTGGCTGGAGAAAAGAAGAGAGGATGAGGTACTCTAAGGAGATCCTAGGGCAATGGGCTCAAATAAACCCTAGAGCAGAAGAAGAAGCAGTCAAAAAAGGAACTCCATCAATCAGTGACCATAAAAAAGTGCATGTGAACTTTTAAGAAATTCCCAGGGAGAAGAACAATTTGGGTTGAGAAGTGATGAATGCAGAACCCTAAATACTGGTCGCTGGCCCTACCCAAACTAGTTGACTGTGAGCGTGGAGAGGTCACACAACCTCCATGGACCTCTGCTTCACCACTCCTTTCAGACTGGGGTAGAGATATTGTCTCTGTTAAGACATGGGTGTGAAAAATAGATCACTTCAACAGGTATAAAATCCTTTCACTAAGGGAAGAGAATTATTGCTCATTATTAGCATGTGTAGATGATTGTGTATAGCGTAAATAGAGTCTTGAAGTGCTCTTTGCTATATCAGGGGTGATTTCATTCCATCTGCTTCTGACACCCTCCTGTGATGGAAGTTCAGTTCTCCTGGGAAACCTATCCCAGGACTTAGGTTATCTTTACAGTGAAACGTTCTCCTGTTACCTAATCTTGATCTTGCTGCTGCAACTTGAACCCATTCATTACTGCTCACCCTATCTGCTGTGGAGCACAGGTTTTTGTAGATATGAGCGGTGTCTGGGTTTTTATGAGTGGGTTTGTACCCATCGAGTGTGTCGTGTGGTTTTCACTCTAAGAAGCAGTCTGACTACTTACAGCTTTGCCAAAGCTCAGCTATTTAGGCTAAAGCCTTTCCATGCCAGGCATTTCCCTCAAGCTCTTTTCCACCCCCTGCTTTTTTTCTTCATCTCTGCCTTTTTGTTTTAAAATGCAGCCAAAAATCTCAGCTGTTTCTGAGAACAAGGTTAGGGAATGATAGTGCTGCATTATGGCTGAGCAGGAGAACTGGAGTGGGGACTATATTTGGAAACCTTGAGTGCTCTGATCTGAAATCTCAGAGAGGGGCTGTGACTCGAAGATCAACCAGTCAGGTGCTAACCCCCCTCCAATGACAGCTCCCCATGGTGGACATAGGTTGGTTGGCCTGGAAATCTCAGTTCATACTGAGATGTTCCTTGTGAGAGGTTCAGGAGTTACACTTCTTGTCCTGAAAGGACTTTTCTTCTACAGCACAAACTCATTTGGACACAGAACTTGGAATAAAGTAAGGTATGGGAGCTCATTACACCTATGTGCATTTTTCCCCTCTTTTCTGTTCTCTTACACCATAAACTGTTGAGTCTGCAGGACAAACTCAAGTAAATTTGAGCGTGGGAGGGAAAGCAGGCTTCAGAATTTCCTTCAAAAGCCTTTAGATTTATGTGGTATGAGTGAAAGGGGAGAATGGAGGTGCAAATCCTAAGGAAGCCAGAGTACCTTTGCTTTAATGCTCTGCAGAGCAGACTGTGTTTGTGGAGAGCATTCTCATTTGTTAATGTCCCTGTGACAAGATCCAACTTTGTATTTAAGATGCATTTTTCCTCCTTCAGCTTTCCAGAGTGGTTTTGTTTGGGTTCTTTTCCTTCCCCCAAACAGTTAAGACTGTTTAAAATCCAGGATCTGTGATGAAACCAGATCTGCCTTCGATACACATTAATCATGGCTGGATTATGGGGTTGGAGTAGCCACTGGAATTTCTTTCTGGTGAAACTGGAAGTGACCTTTGTTTCTTCTTGTTCTCTGGGTCAGTCTCAAGCTTAACTGGACATCTACAAAGGCTGCAGCTGCTAACAGAGACCACAAAGGTGACTGAGGGGTGAAGAGCAACGTCTGCCACTCTCATGCCTTGCTTCTTTTGCTGCTGTCGTAGTGTTGGCTCATGGATGTCTTGCTGATCTCCCTCCTCTTGGTAAGCATATGTCTGGGCAGAGGGAGAAAGGCACAAAACTGCAGCAAATTACAACACTAAGCACTTGAAAAGAAGGAAAATGCATGTGTAATAGGAAAATCCTGTGGTAGAGTGTGCTCAGGAATCCGTCTTGGGACATAGAGAAGGCAGAGGGGCTGTTGTAAATAAACCCTTCAACCTGGAACGTGCAACCAAATCTGCATGGGGAAATTCTTGTGCCCTTACGAAGTCAAGGCAGTCTATGAGACTTCATTCTGACCCGGGGCGCGCCTGTTTGGATCAAGGTGGAGGACTGGGGCCGTCCTAATTCCTAGTCAGTAAAAACAAATAGCTCTAGCAACAGAGGAGAAGCATGAAAACAAAGTTACTATCAACACCCTGCCTTTTTGAAATCCCTTCCAAATTCTCCAAGGATAAGATCAATGCGAACAAAAACAATAACAGCTCTGTGTGAAATGAAGGTGAAAAGGCAGCTCCCTCAGCAGCACACACCCAAGAAATGGGCTTTGCTTTGCTTTCTTGGAGCTGACATGAGGCTGGCACAATTCGGTAGCACCCCAAAGCATCAGCCAGGTATTTTTTTTTAACTTTACGAGCTCTGTAATGAAAGCAGCGGTCGGCACCCCCTGTGCCAGAGCACTCCAAACCTGCCCGCGATGGAATGTGCTGATAAAGAGGAATATTTCCTTGTGGACTTTGTTTGAGACATAAATTTAAATATTGCTAATTTCCAGTATCAGCCTCAGCAAGAGACTTCACCCCATGGTGATCCATCTGTAAATGGTGGCAGCTCTTTCTAGCCTTGAATGTTTAATTAGACAACACGTTTCATGACTTCGTGTTCCAGTCTCTCGGTTCTCCTAAGTGGATCACTGTTTTCTCTGAAAGCACAATAAAACAGCCAACAATCTATTTGTTACAATGAGACGTGGCAGCCTTGTGTGTTAGGTGTATGGAAATATAAGGTTTTGATGTGGTTGCTGTGTAACAAACCAGCAGAACTCAGCTCAGTTCTGAAATGTTCACCTTGAGAATGAAATTAATTCTTTAGTAAGAACAGTATTTTTAGAATAATCTGATGGTTTAAAAGTCAACATTTTGCTGCCTTCTATGAAGCAAATTTAAAGTTGGGCATGTGGATAAATATCAGTGACCAAGATGACTGAATGGCAGGAGACTACCTTACAGTATCTTCAGGAAAACTCCTTAGAAAGAGAAGGAAAAAAATCTTCACAAATGCAATTTCTTTCCACCACAGGATCTCTGAGAGCAAAGAATTGTATCTCAAAGCTTACAAGAATAATCTCTTTAGAATCTGAAAAGTCACTTGGACATTATCTGTACCAAGACTGAATCACCTCTAACTGTTTTACTAAGCATAACCAAAAGTATAACAGACTGTAGGACAGCTTGCTCAGTAATAAACATTCACATGTGCAAGTAGAACAGAGCTTTGAGTCACTGTTTAGCTTTCTTCCCCGTGATCTCAAATTAAACCCATGAACAGCTATCCCTACAGGGGCTTTGCTTCCATGCTTTGAATCCTAACATACCCTGGGCTGCTCAGGCAGGAGCAGACACTGATGCAGGAAACAAGGTCCTCTCTCACATCAGCCACCAATTTAGTTTGTGTCAACCAGTGTCTTGCAGCACTGTGTATGCTAACAGGAGGAGGAAAAACCCAAAACAAAACCAAGGCCCAAGACCCCCTGAAGACTGGGAAAAATTATAATTAATCCAGAGTGATGATGTTGCATTTAGTTTATCAGATTGATTCAAGTAGTGGAGGCTACTAGAGCATGTGCGTATTTTGACTGCCTTTTATACAGGGTGTCTGCTTGTGACCACTGTCACCCTGATTCTTTCATTTGGAAGGAAACTTCAGATATCCTGTGTGGGAAGGTTTACATCCACTCTGAGCTGTCTGAATAGTACAGCTGGCTTGTTCTAGGCCTGAGGAACTGAAACTGTCTGCATTGTCCATTCTCACGTCTGGAAGCCCTTGAGATATGGAAATCTGCAGGCACTTTCAGAACAGCTCCAGGATTAGACATCTTGTCTGGCCCTTTTATGTCTGATTGTGCTTAATGTTTTAAAAATTTATAAAAGGCTCTCTACCATCACTTGCCACTCCCCAAAATCATGCATATACTTTTGAAGAAGGTCAAGGGATGTGATTATGTTTCTTTATTCTGCTTTGCTGAGACCCCATCTGGAATACTGCAATCATCTCAGGGGGTCCCAGAACAGGAAGGACATCAATGTGTTGGGATTGGTTCAGAGAAGACTATGAAGATGATCAGAGACTGCAGCACCTCCCTTATGAAGACAGGCTGAGAGCTAGGAGCGTTCAGCCTGAAGAAGAGAAGGCTCCAGGGAAACGTTATTGCAGCTTTAAAAGAAAGGTGGGGACAAATGTTTTAGCAGGGCCGGTTGCAATAGGACAAGAGGTAATGGTTTTGAACAAAGAGAAGGTGGATTTAGATTAGATATAAGGAAGAAATTTTTTTGCAGTGAGGGTGGCGAGGCATTGGCACAGGTTGTCCAGACAGGTGGTGGATGCCAAATTCCCGGAAACATTCAAAGTCAGGCTTGCCAGGACTCTGAACAACCTGGTCTAGTTGACGATGTCCCTGCTTGTTACAGGGGCATTAGACTAGATAGCCTTTAAAGGTCCCTTCCAACCCAAACTATTCTTGGACTTTAAGTTTTTAATGGATTATAAAATGCAATGTAAGGAGACAGTGCAGCTGATGGCAGCACAGTAGATAACACTGAAAAAGCCATGTCTGAGCAACATACAATTGAGTGCCATTAGCACAGTCTGTGTACTGATAAGAGCATCTTCAGTGCTATTTTCACAAAGGCAATTTTTAAACACTTCCTTTTATGCATTTAGGCTTGTGTGAGTCACATTTTGTGCTCAGTTAAACTTTCTCCTCATTGCTCAACATCTGGGATAATGACAGTGCCTGGCTCTTTACATAGATATCTGAAGATCTTCATCTGGAGATCTCGAGTCACTTGATAGGTGGGCAAATAAAGGCATTAGAGGTGAAGCCATATGCCCCAAATCATCACGTAGAAGGCCAAAGGCAAAGCTGGAAGAGGCACACAGTCCTGGCTTCTGCTTGCCAGACCAGGGAGACTGAGTTCAGATAAAATTTCTTTTAACAGTTTGTGCTGCGATTGGTAAAATGAGAAAAAAAGGGGCTTAAAATAAAAATGACATATTTCCATTGCCAAAACATGTACAGATAGCACAGAATCATAGACATGTATACCTACTGCAATCATCATCACTGTCCCAAATAACCAGTATGAAAATCAAGTAGCCTTCTGGGATAATCGGTTTTAATTCTCTAACAATTGTGTAACTCAGGCTCCATTGCATCATTTAGAGGAATAATTTGTTCTGATGTTCTCAAGTTACATTTCATATTGTTTTTCCTGGAAAAAAAAAACAACCCAACTGTATTCCCTGGTTAATGGAAAGAATTTAAACAGATTTTCCATTCATTAAGATGTTGTGTACCAAGGTCATTGATCAGAGGCAACCTTTGCTACACCAGACTCCTGAACCTGATATCACACTGCACTTTCATATTTGCACATTTGCGACCTTTTTATGATTAAAAAGTGGCTATCAAGTGTCAGAAGGGTGTACTCAGGTGGATGTCCCAGGCTGTACATGCCATGCTTTTGGGGGAGAAGCTGCACATATATGTTATTAAAACAAAGGCTATTTCTATGTGAAGCACACTGTTAAACTATCAGTGCTTACAACCAGAGACAGCCCAGTGTGTCCAAATCACACAGCCAGGAAAGGATGGCTGTATCCACTGGCTTTTCATATAGGCCTGCCCATGAAGACTTAGGTATTTTGTTGCACTGTGGTAGTAACCCAGGCTGAAGCAGAGAAGTGGATACAGCTTCTCCAGCGTGAGAATAATTGTGACTGGGATGCTCACAGTGGAGGTTGGGAACTGGGGCTTCAACAGCCTCAGTGAGGGAAGGGTCTCCTGTCTCCTGGCTGAGTACTCCAAATGCTTTCAGTTATTTTGAGTAGCACCTGTAGGCATCCTCTTTTAGGAAAAGGCTCCAGCTTTGGAATCTGGAATGAAGAGATACATCTGTCTCGTAGCCTGGTTTAGAGAGAAGAGACATGAGGCACTGTTTCCTCCCTCATACCTGCCGTGCTTGGTGTTTTTTAAGTGGTAGGCAACTTCCCACTCATAATGCAAAATTGGATTGTTTTGTTTAACTGTTGTGGTATGTGTCTTATCTCTGTGTGCCAGGTAAGATGTTTAGCTGACAACTTTGGACTTGGCCAAGTCCTGAAAGCTGCACATTGTTGCCTCTGGAGTCCCTACATCCATCTCTGCATAAAGGGCTTCCACACACATCAACTGATTCTGATAGCTCATGGTCTTTTTCATTGCCCATATCCTTCATTTGGGTTATTTTGGATGATTATCTGATTTATCCTCAGATAAGATAGATCTTTATGCTGACGTATGCAGGCTAAACATGAAAGACTGCTCTGGGGGTGAGCTACAGTATTTCAGGATGATTTCTGCATGTGGCTGTGGGTCCATGAACTGATCAGCAATGCCCCCCCACTGCTGGGGTGACTCCCATGAAGATATTCTGGCAGGGAGCATCAGTTGTAGTAGCAAGGAAATGAAAATTAGTCTGGGTGAAAGAAGTCAATTAATTTGCTCAATTTTTCCCCCTTCTCCTCCACCCCCACCTCGTTTTGTAGTACCCATAAGCACAGACCTTGCGTAAGTAGATTGCATTTCACACCTAATGTGCATAATTATATCTTGCAAACAGTTTATTAATGGATCTATAATCACAGAGTAGCTTGTACATACATAATGCTGGTGTTTGATTATACTGCAGCTGCCATAGATCAATGGATACACAGGAGTCTGGCTTATTAGTGTCTCACACGTGTGAAGTCTAGAGAACAATGTAACACCAGTGCCCTGCAGTTGTTCATCAAATGCTGCTACCTAGGGGAAACCAGAGGTTTTAAAAGCGTGGTAAAGTAGGGTTATGGAAAGAACAGTACATAACAGGACTTGGAACTTGAAGAAAGCTCCCTTTCTCAAAAACATTCCATCTGTAAATCCTTCAGTGGTGTTCCCTCTCAATTATCAATGCACTGTAAACATGTTAGGTCTTATTTTGGAAAGGGATCTGTTCTGAGAATTCACTCAGAAAGCAGCATGCCTACCAGCTTGACCATTTCTGTTTTCTGAAGGTGACTCACCCGGAGGACTGATGAACAGCCTAAGTTCTTGTCAATCAACAGACCAGGGATTTGCAGACTGAGCTAAACCTACTAAAATCTGAGCAGCCTGAACCACGGTGGAATGGTTTGCAGAGATATCACCAAGATGCCTTTGGGAAGCAGTTGCATTTGGTTATGCACAAGGAAAAAGGTTCTAGCTTGTTTTGGTGTGTTGTGCTAAAAGCAAAAAAAAAAAGTTTGGTGAGCTGCAGAATTCCCATGGAGTTGTATCCCATCTCGCACGATAACCTCAGTTTTGCCTCTCATGTCCCCCAGCTACCACCTGCGAAGCTGCCTCTGATCTCTGTTGACTGTCTGGCTGGTGGCCAGTGACTCTGGCCAAACAGGGTAAATAACTGCAAATTATGCTCTAGCCGTTCTTGCAGCAAAGACATTTAGTTTGTGTGCCTCTCCTCCATCTAGTTAGGAACAAAAAAATAAGAACTTCACTGTCTTTAATACCCTAATTGTCTTGTTAAATGTTGGGGGCTGAGAGAGGCAGAGAAAGGAAGAACTGGTGCAATTTTATAACTTTTCTTGAGGACAAAACCTGTCTAAAATAATTGTTTTCTTCATATGAATATGAAATAATTGGTTCTCTTTGCTAAGAAGGTATTCATTATTCAGAGCAAAAGCTCTTAGCTAGCTTAGTGTTGAGAAACTGGATAAATTCAGAAGAATAATGTGATCCTGTGCCACCATGCTCTATCTCACCCCTTCCTGCCATCCTGTTTCTGCATCATCTAACTGAGGCAATAAGCATGGGCAGTGTCCAATCTCTTACAGACTTTCTGATAATATTGACTCACTTTATTTAAAATAAAAACTTTGCAAAGATGAAAACTGCAGGATGACAAATGTTAAACAAAGAGCTGCATGGGGGAAAGCAGTCAAACTTGATATTGTTTCCAAAGTCTTGAAAAATACATACCAAGGTCAAAACACAAAACTTTCTAGGTGATTACATCTCCTGTTTCTTATTTTAGGGCTTTACAACCACTCATCTTGCTTTCGACCTTGGTAATTTTTTTTTGCAAACGGTTGTTTGGAAGAAGGCACAGTCAGTTTCGGAGCTGAGGAGGTAGAACTGGGTGAGGTAGCAGCAAGTAGTGAAAGATTATTGGAGGTCAAGAGAGCAGATTTCTACTGTATGAACTTGGCAGCTCTCCTGCAGGCCTACGCTCCTGGTATTGATCTCGCTGCAAGATGAATAGTGATATGGATTTTTTTTTAAAAGTCTTATTTTGGGACCTTTTAAATGTGGCTGACATTCACGAAAATTTCACTTAAGGGTTGATATTAATCTAAATGAATCAAGACAATACACAATATTTTATGTTCTCAAGCTCAATGTGTTTTCTTTTCAGGTTGAAAAAACCCTTTAAAAACAGTTCTTTTAAGGCTTTTAACTTCTGAATTCACCTATACGTCTGCAATACAGTGACATACCAAAACTCAGAAGAAACAGCTAAAACAGTTATCTTCAGTTTTCCGACTGATCAGAAATGTATTAAGTTTCTCATAGCATATTTTCTACATTTAGAAAAAATGTCTAAAGTCTTTTTCTGTGAAGTCTGTATACAATTATTAAAGGGTTACAGTTACTTCCCTCATTTTTTTATAATTTTGCTCATATTTGATTCAAATTATGTCTTCTGGCTAACCTTAGCATTGCTGGCTTTGATTTGCATGACTGTGTGTAAAGTTAAGATTGTAGTACTGAGAGATTAGAAAACCTCATTCCTTTATCAAAAGATCTAATATGCTCCAATATTTTAATGTTGGCAATAGGTATCATAATATGCTTTTTGGCTCATGCTGCCATCCTTATGATGCACCAGAACTGTTAAAAACCTGGGGGAAGCAGTTGTTGGAAAAAAAAAATCCCAGAATATTGAGTTGGAACAGACCCACAAGGAACATAGAATCCAACTCTTACAACGGCACAGGACCATCCCCTAAAGACACACTGTGTGCCTGAGAACATTGTCCAAATGCTTCTTGAACTCTGTCAGGTTTGGTGCTGTGATCACTTTCTCAGGTAACCTGTTCCAGTGCCCAATCACCCTCTCGGTGAAGAACCTTCTTCTGCTATCCAATTTATACCTTCCCTGAAACAACTTCAGGCCCTTACTTGGGTCCCGTCATTAATTGCCAGAGACAGCAGAGAGGTGCTTGCCCCTCCACTTCCCTTCATGAGGAAGTTGTAGACTGCAATGAAGAAGCAGCCAAGCGCTGGGTTTTGGTTTTGCTCTAGACTGACACCACGACTTCAAAGACACCGAGCCACATCCTGAGGTGGTGATGGGCGCTCCCGCTCCCCTAGGGGACAGGTCCCCGCTCGGTCAGGCGGAGGGACTGACCGATGGATGTACCCCGTTTGGGGCGGCAGCCGGGCAGCGGGCCGGCTCCTGCCAGCGGCGGGGCTCCGGGACCACCCTCGGGCTCCTCCAGCCTTCACGCCGGCCTGGGGGAGGGAGCCAGACGAGGAGGTGCGAGGCCAGCGCTGTCCTTCCCACCTGCCCCATCCTCACCCTCGCGGCGGGGGGACACGGCGCGGCCCCCGCCCGCTCCACACCCGAGCGGGCCGGCGGAGCAGGTGCGGGGTCCCTGCCGTGAGGTGAGCGCTCCCCATCACCGCCGGGNAGGAGGAGGGACGGGAGGAGGGAAGGGGGGGCGCCGCCGGCGGGGGCTAACAAAGGGCGAGGCGAGCGCTGGGGCTGGGACAGCGCGGGGCGGGCGGGAGGGAGGGAGGGAAGGAAGGAGGGCAGCCGGCGGCGGCGGCCCCACCACCATGCCGCGGGTTGTCCCCGACCAGCGGAGCAAGTTCGAGAACGAGGAGTTCTTCAGGAAGCTGAGCCGCGAGTGCGAGGTGAGGCGGCGGCGGCGGCGGGGCTCCCCCTTCTCTCCCTCCCTCCGCCCGCCGTAGGGAAAGTTTCCGCGGGCCGCGGAGGCGCCGGGGCAGCCCCGCACCTCCTGTGGGCTGCGGCGGGAGCCGAGCCGGCGGCGCGGGGAGGCGCAGTCAGTGCACTCCGCTGCCCCCTTATCGCCGGGATTGGCCCCTCCTGATTGCGCGCCCTGTTCCCCGCAGATTAAATACACCGGCTTCAGGGACCGGCCGCACGAGGAGAGGCAGGCCCGCTTCCAGAACGCCTGCCGCGACGGCCGCTCCGAGATCGTAAGTGGCGCCGCGCTCCCCTCGGGGCCCGCCGGGACCGGGCCGGGCCGCGCTTGGCTCCTGCAGTAAAAGTTCGGGAAAAGCCGTCGGGGCGGGAGCGCCGCGCGGTGCCCGAGCCCCGGGGAGCGGGGCCGGCCGTGCCGGGACGGTGCCGGGGCCGCTCCGCCGAGGGGTGTTCCTTAAGGAGCGGAATGACATCGGCTGCCTTTCAAACGCCGGGGAAAGGAGGTTTTGGTGGACAGGCAGCGTTTCTGTCTGCCATAGGAATAGCGCTTTTTCGCTCGAAGGTGTCAGCTCGCTCCCGAGCGGGGAGAGCGGTTGTCTGGAGCGCCGGGGTGACAGGGGAGGAAGGAAGGAAAACCCCTGGCAGTGGGAACGGGCTGCGCTCCTTCCCTGGACACGTGCTGCAGCTACGAGCTGCTTATTGCAATATTCTGCTTTTCTTCTTTTTCTTTTTTTCTTTGGTTTCCGGAAACAGTAGCTTTGAGAGATGAGTAACGTTGTTCAGAAGGCGCTCTCTTAAAGTCTTGACTGAGCTGTTTGATGTATTTGCGAACTAAATCAAACGCTTTTAAAATTAGGCTTAAGAAACTTGCAACTTTAGCTCCGTTTTTCTCATTCATGAAGGTTAGTTACAAACTACTGTCGCCCTCTGAAATAAGAAGTGAGATGAAGTATGGCTCGGAGTAGTCAAGAACTGACTCTTTATTTCCTGGTTTGATTTCTGCTCCAGGTTGCTTCTGTAGGATTAGTATTTCGTAGCATTGTTAAGTTTGTAACTCCATTATTAAAATGCAGAAGCAACGTCTTTTCCATTTAGAGTACATAGTGAAAGACAAGGTAAAATAGAAAATTAACTTCACTTCCACCAAGTTTGGTTTATGAGCATTCTTTAATTTCATGTGGTGTACATACTGCTAATCAGTTCACAATGAAATAATTCTTATGCACATCCAAAAATACTTGAACACCAGTTACTATAACTGATCTTGTTCATTTGTGTTTGTCAGTAAAAGGATACACACTCAAGAACACAGTTGCTTTTTACTGAATAACTTTATTTTAGCGGAATCTTATCTTGTTATCTCTTGTTTTAGAACCTGTAATATTATTTTGCAAGAGGCCCCCTGTAGACAGGTTCTTAATTTTACGATTTTTTAACATTCATTTTTCTTTGTGCATGTTTGCTTCCTTTAAGAAAACACCAGAGAAACAATGGGTAGGTAAGGAAGACATAGTTTGTTAGCATTGGAAGTTCCTGTACAGGTGAAAGTGCATAAAATACCCGAATCCCTCTCTAAAAAAAAGGCTGTGCAGATTATAACTAGCTTTCTAATGAAGCCTATGTAGTTATTTGTATAAATGGGAAATTGCTGTAGTTTCAACTTCTGAGCCTGCTGCTGTCTTTTTTTGCCAGAACTTCATCCCTTAGAAGCTACCAGTGATACATGTTCTACATATTTTCACTCTACTTAATTATAAAACAGGCTCTATATTTCTTCATCTGAAACATCTGGTTTTGTTTTGTGAACAGGGCATGAATAGTCAGGTTTATTTAGAAATGTAGTGTGTGTAATGACTGATGTTAAAAAGAGCTAGTAATTTTATTTTATTTTTTTTTTTTTTAGTCTTGAATGTTTTTCCAGACATCAAGGATTTATTCTTTTATCTCCAAAGGGAGCCTTTGCAAATGACCTTACATATTTTGAAGCAGAAAAAAAACCCAGAGAACAGCTCAGGGATTTAATGTAGAACTAGCAGTAGGTTGTTGGTTATGTGTGTCAAGTATCTCTTGATTGAATAAAGGAAACAATTACCAATATTACTGAGAAGTAACTGTGAAGTGTATTAAGTAAGATTTCACATTCACTAGTAATGCTTTGATAACTTAAATAACCTCATGTGTTTGGTTTGCTTTGGAAGGTACTTGTATTTATGTTGTCTATGTGTAGGTCAGGTCGCCCTTGTACTACCTGATAAGCTTTTCACAAAATTTGAAACATAAATGTCTGATAGCCCTTCAGACTGGATTTTAAAAGGCTCCGCAGACAAAACTAGCGTTTTCTTACTTTCAAGTTTAAAACCAAACTAGTGGTGTGTTTTTTTAAAATCATTATTTTTTATTTAGTTTGTTTGTTATTTGATGGAAATTAATGGCTTCCATGTAGTCTTTTGTGGTTATTAGCAGGACTGTTCTCGAGTTTTTTAGTATTGACCTATGATTTGATTTGAGGAGCATATGGGTAGTTTAGCTGGATGGTTTTGTCTCTTCAAAGGGAGGGAACAGGCTTCAAAAATCTGGAGAAAAATATCTGCATAGCTTTTTATGGTTTAAATGCTGCCTGCCTGACTCTGAGGATGTGGAATTTGTGTACTTTCATCTTCTTTTTTTCTCTGATGTTTTTCCCCTGTTTTTCATTGCCCTCTAGCACACATTGAGGGTGGAAGCAGGAAGGCATGGGCACTTCACTGTCTTGCCGGTTCTCCCAGAAAGCAAGTACAGTCCTTTTGACCCAGTACCAGAACTGAACTGGTCCATAGGGCTTCAGTGTTCAGCTGGTTTACTCTCAATGATCTCACTCCTTGATATTTTAAATGTATAAATTAAAGAGTATAAAACACATATTCACTAAAGATGCTCGGAGGTAGGAAAACAGTTCTTGAGCAGACTAAGTGGTGAAGACTCAGGTCAGAAATATTTGGAGATAGGTATAATTTTTTTGTTGATACATAAATAGCATCCCTTGCAAAAGCAAAAGGATAATAGAAGGCAGTGAGCCTGATTGTGGTGGTCTGCAGCTCTGACAGATTTGATGCCTCCTGTTTGTTCAAGTGTATCCTTGATGCAACTTCTGTTACGTCGATTGAAATGTTTGTCTTTGCAAACAAATATTAATGCACCAATGCAGTATTCTTCTGGCATTACTAGGACTGATTTGTTAATTTTAATGGCATTGAGAATGTGCTTACAGGAGACAAAACAAGCAAACAAAAACAACAACAGAAATTTAAAAATCTGTTTTTAAGGATAGCCTGGAACCAAAACTGATTGCAGAGCATTAGTCTCCCTTGGAGGAGGGGGAAGAGCCAAGACAAAGCACTTCTACTTTCAAAATGGGAGGTATTAATCCTATGACAATGTTGCAGTCCATGACTAGAACTATCTTAAATAACATGTAGCTATAGTGTCACAGGTAGCAGTACAGTTATACCATGAAGTGGCTGATTTCTGGCTGGCTTGAAAGAAATCCGCTTGTCAGGAAATTCCAACTGTTAAAACAGTAGTTGTATAGCTTTTAAGAAAAGCTATATTCTAGATTAATACCCATTTAAATCTAAGTGATCATGGTAATAAATACAGCCATTTGATTGCAACAAATTATGTTTAACCTTGGGATTGTGATAGGAGTGAAATGCTGTGAGTCAGTGTGAGTATTCATATGCTTACAGGACAACATGCTCACCTGTACCAGAGAAGAGTATAAATACTGTGAATCTGACTTCTGCTGGCAAAAATAATTTTTTATTTAGTGTCTAGGGAGTGCTGTACTCATCATGGCTTGGAGTTAAGATATGCAAGCAAACACAGAGAGTTTCTAAAGAAAACTGAATCCCATTTTCATTTGAAATAGTAGAAATTTGTTTGCTGGAAAGCAATGCATGCTTTTTCTAATGGGTTTAAGCCAGATCCTTTAATGATTTTACAAAGGGCTGCAGCTGAGAAGAATTCCTACAGTTGCCTTTTCTCACTGACACAGCATCTGCTGATCTGGGTATCGCTGGTGTCTTAATGTGGCACGAGGACTTTGTCCTGTGAAGCTTGATTGAGCTGTGTATTGATGCTGCATGCCAGTAGATGATAAAATAGGAATATTTATGCTTCAGTTAAGTGTCTATCTAGGTATAAGTAGATTGTGAAAGGAAACAAATCCTTTTATTTCGAAAAAAGTTGTCCTTAGTAATGGGTCTAAGGAGTTAATTTTCCTTCAGCAGTACTTCTTTTTGAGATATGCAACCTCTTCGAAAAGCATGGGCAATTTTTAATGTTGCAGGTACTAAGTTGGTGCAGGGTATCCAGACAAAACTGAAAGGACAGATTCTAATGTCAGCAAAACTGATTTAAAAGAAGTATTGATTCCATGTTGTATTTTATATCCGAAGCAGCCAATGGCAAATGTTGTCAAAATGGAATCAGATGTTTGTAACTTAATACTTAAGAAAAATGATGAGTGCATGTTTTTGACTTTAAGTATTCTCTATGCTGCCTGGCTTAAGACATAAACTGATGTAAAAATAAATGACTGCCTGCATAATTTATGTAATGTCTTGCTCCCTGATCCTGTTTGTATTGATTTTTCTAAAAGGCTTTTGTGGCCACAGGAACCAATCTGTCTCTCCAGTTTTTTCCGGCCAGCTGGCAGGGGGAGCAGCGACAGACACCAACCCGGGAATATGTCGACTTTGAAAGAGAAGGAGGCAAGGTAAGGAGGAAATTGTTGAAACTGAAAGAATTTTTTTTGTTGTGCTTATGGTCTTACTGGTATGGACTGCACATGTGGTGTGAGATTTCTAATGTTTCATATCTTCATGCAGGTAGGTAGTGATGTGAGTACAAGTGAAAGCTGTAAGATAAAATAATGCTTTGTTTTAAAGCATGCTAATGTGTAGGCAAATGGAAGAGTTGGGAAACGTGGGCAGTACTGGTGGCTTTGTGTTACTTTGAAGAACAAAACTGTTTCTACTGTCATGCTATGATAAAATTTTGGGGAACAGTCTAAACTTGGTGTTGTGTAGATGCTTCTAAAATGGTTCAGAAATTAGACTTTGGCCAATGAATTGTGGTAGACTAATGAAAATTTGCACTTTCAACAGGTTATTTCATTGTGTCTTTGGCTGCCAGTTGGTACAGCAAGCAGTCAGTGTGCTCTAAGTGGAGTGAAGCTTTTTCTCATTTTCGCCATCAGCTATAATACAGAAGCAGCATTGCTTTCAGAATTGATTTCTGAGTCTCTTTTTTCTGAGGTGGTTGTCCCATAGACTGATATTGAAAGCTCAAATTCCCTAGTGACAGTGATGGTTACTGTGAAGCTGTGTTAGATTTAAAGTCAGAAACCTTGCTTAGTCTCATCAGAATAAAGTTACTGAAATTACCTACAGCTGGTTTTGTTTTACAGGAAAAACATACCTTTAAAATATAGATGCTGTCTCCTATCTGTGCTCCTGTAGGTGCTTTGGGATTGATCCAAAGATCACTGAATTCAATAGGAGACTTTCTTCAGAACTCAGTGGATTTAGACCAGCACTTAAGCTCTCATAGTTTTTCTGTTTCGGGCTAATTTTTGTGTATTTTTTTATTTTTAAAAACTTTTAATGGACTACAAAATCCTTTCTTTTACTAAATTTTTTTACCTACCCTTGTAACAAGAAACAGCTAATGCTACCAAACCTACCAGGCTGGAGGAAATACTTGAAGCATATTCAGTTTTAATGGCATATTGGGTCTTTTAAATGCTGCTAGGTGGAAGATAAATATTTCCTATAGTGGGAAAACTTGATTGGAAGAAAAAAAAATTCCTGAGGGCAGTTATGGTATGTGGAATTCAAGTTAATGAGTTTTTTTGGAAAAAATTGTTTTCCATTTAGTCCTGTGAGGCTTGCAGAAGTTTGACAAATTGGGGGAGAAGTGAAGTTGGCTGTCTGGGTACTGACTGCTTTGCTAAGGAAACTGAATTGAATCTGGCTCTTACTGAAAAATATTGATTCTGGCTCACAATTGAATGAGGAATTTTTCTTGTAATGTGTAAGAAGACTGAAGTCTCTCTTCTTGCCAGTTCAAAACTAATTTTATTTACTCCTATGATTTTTTTTAACTTTGTTTTCTCTGAATGAATTCTTAAAGTACTGAACTGCTTCATCCATTTTCTTGTGTTGTCTTAATCATGTAAGAGCATGGTAGGTATGCTGTATATTAAAATAGAACATGAGCCTCATTAATGAATGCCACTCCTTCTTTTATGTGTGTTTACAGTAAATTCTAGACTGCTTCACTGAAATCTTTAGAGGAATTCCTCTGAATGAGGCTAGAGGTGTACAAACAGATAAATGGGAATAATGTTATCCTCTGGTATGAACAAATCACATATTCACTGTTGTAATCAGCCCTTACTTGTGTAAATCACACATGAATGCAGGCTTGCTCTGCACAGAATTAAACTTCTCTGAAAGTGAGCCACTCCCATGACTGGAGCAGAGGAATGAGCAGAGTGGGAGAGTGTTTTATGTTATCAACGGAAACAGTTAAGGGTTTCATATGAACTGTCTGAGATTTTGTTCTCTCTAGATTTTTGTCATTTGGTTTAATTAAGAATTTCTTTCACAGGCTTCAGCAGTCTCTTAAAACCATGTGATTTTTGTAGCTCTGTGCAACATTGTTTTATGAGCTTTGATTCTTGAGGCAGTGCATAATGTGTGTTTGTTCATCACTGGATTTATGCCAGCAAGGCATGTTTTTAATTATATGAATAAAAAAAGGCTATGGGGGAAGCTGTCAGTTAATAATTATCTTAGGCATTAGTTTGAGATCTAGAATGTAGATAAACTTACCAACATTAGAATATTTTTATTCTGGAATTCTGCTTCAGTGTTTGGCTAAACAATGATGGCCCAAAATAGTTTATCCAGCTTTGAAGTATGTCATTATTTTGCTGAAGCAGTTTTGTACACAGATTGACAAAGCTACCAATGCAGCATGTGCTAGAATTGCTGCTTAAATGATTGGATTTTAGAAAGAGCAACTCTCTTGTGAAAGTTGGGATTCTGCAAATACATACTTCATAGGCTTGAGGTTTTTCAATCTGGTATTTCTTAACAGGGTTTTTTTCTTTTTTATATGCTTAATTTGCCTTTTAATTTGATGCATCTGATGTTCACAATGGGTGGGTAGGCCTCTGGTGGATACCCTGTCTTCATTAATCCAAGAATTGGATGGCTCTGTGTACACTTAATGTTTCTACTCATTTTAAACTCCAGTTTAACATTTTTTTGAGATAACTTTCATATTGTATGCTGTCTTTGACCTGCAGCAAATTTAATTGTCTATTTGAGCAATTTTTCAGGTTTGTCATAGCAGAAGAAAAAGCAGCACTAAAAATAGGTCCCTAGATCATAAAAATAATAGAACATTGTATTTCATTGTGATTGTGGGTGTGTGTGGGATGCGTCAGATGCAGTGTGTGTCCTGTTCCTGGGCATCTGAACCATACCAAGGCTTTCTGATCCTCTGTGTTGTCAGCTGATGTCCAGGGGTTTTTATTTCTTTTTTGGTAAAGAATAAATGAGTAGATGTTAAGAAATTGAAAGATAGGCAGTGCAGTCGTCTCATGTATTGCCTGAAATATTGGTTAATTAAACCTTGCAATTAAATGGAGAGCTTTATTTTCACCTTGGTTTTCTGATATCATTAATGACTTAGGCTAGTTTTATTGTGATTAATGAAGTTCTGTAATTTTTATTTCAGTTTTGTACTGTGGTGTATGAACTTAAGCCTGAGCTGTGTATGGACTTCAGTGCTTCTTAAAATCTAATCTTTTTCAAAGTCCCTTTGTTTTATTAAGAACTGTCTGGTCAACTTTCTTTGCATGATTCATTTTGTACACTTCTTAGAGTAAGATAATGTCCTCAGTTTTCATTTCTTACCCAAGATGTTGCTATAGCTCCACTCTTCCTTTCTTGAAAGAGCATTAGTTCTCAGATATTCTTTTTTACTGTTTAAATACCAGTCACTGATGAAGTCTGTGAAGTTGTTTTACTTCCCCTCCCCTTTACAATACAATTCTCCATCTCATTCGAATGCAGCTTTACTTCCTGTCTGTTCTTTGGTGGCAGCTGCTCATAAACCAGAGTCTTCCACACGGGTTCATTTTGCTCTAATACGCTGTGAACTCTGCAGCTTTGGAGGAAAGCACATCAGACATGATTTAAATTGATTCAGAGTGCCTGCTGTGCCACATGTGATGTAGCTAGGATTTCTACTCATTAACCATTAACTTTGTTCTAGCCGTAACTAAAGATTTTCAGTTTTCTTTGTAAAGATGCTGAGTTTCTATTTGCACAGTTTTTTGTCATAACTAGATTTTGTTTTGCTCTAAGTTGATGTTAACTGTTTGGATGAATATTAAAAGGAAGCAAATCTTTGTTATGCTGCAGGTGTTACAGCAGAAACAGAAGTGTAATGAGAAATAGTTTTTATTAAAATAAAACACCTATTCAAGTGACAGCCAATAGAACCAGCTTTCCACTTTTCCTGAGCAGCCTTAAACAGTTGTTATCCTCTTACTTGTACCTTTTGGGGTCGTGATGACCCCAAAACCTTGTGGTAGCTGGGAGAGATTCTTCAGTGAGGTTCAGCAGGTGGTCAGTGTAGGGCCATCAGCTGCTGGACTGTCTATGTGCTCAGAGCCTTGCAGGTACTTTTGCCTGCTCCGGTCAAGGGAAGTGGTGTCCTGATGAAACCCACATCACTGTTGTTGCTTTTGGTCTTTCTCAGACTTTTCTGTGAGCTTTAAATAAGGAGGTCAGTGTGTGGTTATTCTCACAACTGACAAATAGGTTTGGTGGTGTATCCGGTTTGTACCCAGCCTGGCTAAACAGCTTAATTTTTTTTTTTCCTTCGAGTTGCTTGGTGGGAGTCCCGTAAAGGCTTGGTGGATGAGAAGACTCCACTTTTGATGATCCCCTTGATCAGTTTTCATCCAGGATCATCTATATGATTGGAGTAAAATATTGGTTTTCTATAGATGCTTGTGATTCTAGAATTTATTACTGTGTTTGTGCTTAAGAGTCATTTAGCTGGCAGAGACTTTTTTTTCTTTCTAATCTTTTTTCTTCTTCCCAGCAACATCCTTTGTTTATGCTCCTAAACCCATTTTTGCTTTAGAGAAGAGTGAAACTTTTTCCTCTTTTTTTGTCTAGATACTTGGAAGTGTTCTTCATTATGACCTGCTCTTGCATAGAGGAGAGCTGTTTAATCCCAACTCTGTTTGAAGCCACAGTCATAGTGTACCTGTGCTCCTTCACTTTACCTCACAATTAGGAGATGTCTCTATGTGCACACAGTGTATACACTATGAACAGTTAGGAACTTGGATTTTGGGAAGAGAAACCTTTAGAGGACGTAGACTGGACACGTTGTCCTGGCAGGCAGCCCCGGGCTGGGTTTGGACAGTTGTTCCTGCAGGGTGATTTATCATCGGGTGCCCTCCGCCACTGGAGCGTGAGTCACCCCCGGCACCTCTCATGTGACGAGGACCCACAGCCTTTCCCCCAGAATCCTTTCACCCCTCATCCTCCAAATGCTTTTGTGACTGCCCACAGCCTCGGCCCTGCGTTACTGTGCAGGCAGTGACGATGCCGTTTTGGAACAATGCTTGGGAACAGCACTTGCAGCACGGCTGTGGAAGTACTTAAGGTCTGCTGTCAGTAAACCTGCTTCTGCTTAGCTTTTATTATGTGTTCTAAAAGCAGTTATTCAGTCATACTACCTTGAACTCTTTCCAGTGGCTTAAATGCACTCGTTAGAGATGTATAGACAAGCTTTCAAATATACCCGTGTCATCATCCTAAAGTTTCCCAGAAGAGGAACAAAATTGGAGTTAGTGAGCTGAATTTTGCAGCTGTATATAAGGACAGATGAGTGCTGTGTGGATGAAAGCAGTACTTGAGATCTCTGCAGCATCAATGCTGGAAGAAATCCAGACACTTGGATTGTTGAATTCTCTTGTTTGCATATCAGTCTCTACTTACTAAGCAAAGTTGCTAGTATTATGCTTCTCTCCTCTTCTTATAAATGAATGAGAAAAGTAAGAGAGTCATTGTTGAGAATGTCTGCTTCTTTCTGAAAATCACTTAATAATTCATATTAAAAATAAGAAAAATTCAATGAGATGATGAAACATTTGCTTCAAGAAACTGTCATTTTTTCTGAAAATTACTGAAATGGTTCTTCAAGCTTTATTGTCCAAAGCACAAGTAACAAAATGAGCTCATTAGCTTGCATAATTGCAAGTTTTATATTACTCTGTTAAAGAAAATTTCCAGTCATTGCTAAGGATGTTCTGTGCAGAAGCTGATAGTTTTCTACAGAATAATTATGACACTATGAAATTTTATTGAATGATGAAAGCTGAATAGTTGTTATAGTATACAAAAGACAAAAAACTACTCATTATTTTAAACCTCGATGCAGCACTACTTGTTGAGGAAATGTTTGATCAGTTTTTCCAGACTTGAATCCTACTTAAGGGGAAGGGTGAGGCTGTTGGAGTGCTCAAGAAGGCAATGAAAGCCAAAGGGTAGAAGAATCAGCTTTTCTTGCCCCTCTCTTGCTTGGGTCAGTTCCTGGATGTTTTTATTAGCTGCTTGCCCATGTTGTCAAAATTGGGTAATTTCTTTTTTGTATAGTTGAATATACTTGCATTATATGTTTTGAATTTTCAGTCCAAAAGTAGAGGATTAGTAGGCTGTTTATTTGCACCCAGGTAGAGTAGGGTGCAAGTGATGTGTTTTAGATAAACCTCTCTTTCTAATTCTCTGTTGCAGTTGTAAGTTGTAGCTGCTTTTTGCTATGTGATTTTCTGAAAGCTTGAAAATAACAAATTTCACAACCAATTTTGAAATTTGTCTGGAAAATATTCTGTCAAGCTGGCAGAAAACTGTGTGTCTGTTAGTTACTGGGTTGGTGAGCAGAAGCATGCGTGTGTACTTAGAGCAGCAAAACCAGCAGCAGTCTCCTGGCAATATTTAGTTGCAGAAGCATTATTCTTTTTAATTGTTGCAAGAAAAAATGTGTCTTTTTTAAGTGCATGCCCTCTCCATCAAAAGGGAGCATAGGTTTAAAATCCAGCCATCTTTCTCATGTAGAATCTTGTGTAAAGATAGGCTGTAAAGACCCTGTAAAGTTTCACAGGGGAAAACCCCAGCATATATTTGCCTTTCAGATTTTTCTTGTTATGCTCCTTGCATTTTTGTTGCTTTTCAGTTCTAGCTCTGTGGTTGGTTTTGTCTTTTGAAGGCAAATGGATAGAGCCTGAGCATGAAACGCATTTCTCTTTGGGAGGAATTAGTCCCTTCTGTGGTGACAATGTGAAAACTAGAAGCTGTCTACTTTGTGCTTTTTATTGGGGTTTTTTTGGTGGTTTTGGTCAAGTCTGGTTCATGTTTTCTGCTTAGTCGAGAAATTGCAGTATTTTGGAATGATGAACTGTGTCTGGAGACTTGGTTATTAGATGATGAGTATAATTTCTGTGCAGCAGCGTTATAGTATTTTTTTATGTGAGCTTCTAAGCATAAGTACTGACCAGTGATCTTAATCCAGGAATAAAATGCTCCACAGATTTTAATCACATTTGTTCTGACATCCTTACTGCTTCATATCTGTTCTTAGTTATAGACTTGGTTTTTAGTTAAGTGAAATAGCAATCTGCATAATTTAATGAAACATTGATCTGCTTTCGAAAAGGAGTCATGATTACATAGTTGAGCTAGCTACACAGAAAAAACCTAACAAATGCAACCAACCAAAAAACCATAAAAATACCAGGTTTTCTGCAAGGGACTTCTAGATTCTGGCTCTCCAGTAAGGTTAGGAAAATTCTTCAGCTATTCCTTTTTTTGATGTTTTAGAAACCAAACCCCATCGCTGTAGTATTTCAGTAATACAGAAAGCACGTTGAGAGAGGTTTTGTCACAGCTTTGATATTACAAAGGTATTTTCGAAATGAGTCTGTACATGGGTATTTCTGCTACATAGAATTGTAAAAATGGATTATGTTGCACCTCAGTGTTTACTGATATTTGTAGTAAAACCTGGTGACTATTTATATAAGCATACTTTAAAGTTGAACAAAACAATAATGTCTGACCATCAGGTTTTGCTATGAAGTTGAAAATTGTAGTAGGTTCTGAGGTGTTTCTCTAGTTGTGAATTGGAGTGCTTTCTTTCCTCAGCTGCAAGTGAAATGTCTGTGTGTGATCACAAGGAAGCAGAGCTGGAGGAGGAGGTTCCAGGCAGAGAAATGGTGGCACTGGGCCCAAGGAGGTGTCCCTGGCCAGTGCTGTCCCAAGAGTCCCACCTTGGCAGCTGCCCAGGAAACAGCGAGGACCTCTTGGTGGTGGTGTGCTGCAGCTGTGCCATGGGTGCCACCCTTGAGGAACTTGAAGCTCTGTTCATCTTCAAAGCCACAACTGGGTCATCTATGCAATGTGTTTAGGAAAGGCTCTTGTTTGGTCAGAAAGTATCAATTCCCATACATTTTTGCAGCAGAGTGTAAGGTTTGAATTCTAACAAACCTCATTTTCATATAATGGAAGAAATTCCAAGGTGTAGTTTTAAAACAGCAGACTTTTCTTTGTGTATTTGAAGAAAGAATAATATGTTTTGGGGGATGAGACCGAAGGATTGGTCCAAATTAAAAGCACTAAAAAGTCTTTATTTCATTCACAGTCACTTTCTAAATGCGATTCTTTTCAGCTGTTTCTATTTATGCTTCATTCCAGTTTAAATTATGTTACAAGGTTAGTGTATGGAATTAAACTTGGGAAGTCAGATAAATGCTGTAAACTCTGTTCGTGACTTGGTTGCTTGTCATTCGTTTCTTTTAAAGTAATGATTAATATCTGAAAGAGTAGTGTGAAGCCTTGCACGAAGTTATCAGCTTTTGCTGTAACTTCAGTTGTTACACTAATGAAATTACTATTCTGTTTTGTTCCCCAATTAGGTGAGGACTTTACTGTATAAGTTCTGTTGCAAAGTTTTAGAAAAGCTTTTTTGCTTTTTTCTTTTTTTTGCCTTTCATAGATTTCTTCCTGTCTCATGCTTTGCCCCTTCTTTGAAACCCAGGCTAGAGACCCTTCTCTGTGATGTGAAAGTGAGTCTTTGTGTTTTGGGGGGAACACAGGGATGGGACTGATGCAACTTCACATCTCAGAGCAGTCGAGATGTGAAGATCACAGCATTTTATTTATGAAGCTGTATATATGATCATATGCTGTTGCTGTTAAAGGAAACAGTTGAATACATAATTTCTCATTTTAACATTTTGTACAAGTTGTTTCCTTTTGCTTGCTAGTGTATACAGATAATGTTAAGAGAAGCTGAAATGATGAGGTTAGCCTTGCTCAATTTACACCTTTCTTTCTTGGAGTAAGTGTTCAAAGCTGTTTCTCTCTTAGTGGTCAGTGTTTCACATGAAATCACCAGGGAGACTGCTGTTTAAGTGTTTAAAAGTGGGGTATGATTCAGGGGAAGGTGGGATCAGAAGTGGGATGGATGGACGGACGGACGTGGCTCATTATGAATGGGCAGATGTGTGCGTGATGAGGCAGAGGGTGAGTCAGAACTGAGCCTCTTCTGAAAGAATGCATTTTGCTCCAGTGTGCTGGGAAAATGAAAACAGAAGGGAGGGGACTGCACCGCTTCACTGGGGACTGCTGTTTCCTGGGGGGTGAAGCTGATCTCCTCGGTGGCACTGCTGTTGTGAGCCTGCTGATTCATTAGTTGGTGGGTGGTGAGAACTGTGTGCAATCGCTGGGGGAGGAAATGGCTTGGTTGCTGTAGGGAGAAGGAGCATTTTCAGTAACTGCAGGATGTGTGGATGGAGCACACAGATAGCATACCTCCAGCAGATCAGTTAAATACCCTGCTGTTGTGAGATAAGGCTTTACTAGATGACTAAAATAGGATGTGAAACCGAGGTTTTTTTGTCTTGTGCTAATATACAGTAGCTTTTTGAAAAGTAATGACAATTGTCCTCTTTTGAATAGTTTGGATTTTAAAATATGAATGAATGGTGTTACAGGAGCCATGGCCCATTCCTGTTCTTAACAACAGAGATAACTCCCGGTTACTTGGAGTTGGAGAAGGTTGCTCATTTAAATGCAGATGAGAAGAAATAACAGATTAGTCAAAAGAATACAAAAGAAAGGTGAGATACACTATGTGTTGAAGGTGTGACACAGAGGTCTTTGAGAAAAAGTCAGCGGGAGGCTGAGGAAGCACAAACACAGCTCAACAACTTAGAGCCCAACTAAGCCTATTCATGCAGCAGCTTCTCAAGTTTGTGTGTGTTTATGGTGCTGTTTGTCCTCTGTTCAGATAATCTGCCAGGAGATAAGAGTGTTTGCTCTTGCTGCTTGTTCAGTCAGCAAGCAGAATATTTGTTCTAATACTAAAAGCCTGTTTCCAACATAAAAGTAACATGTTTATGTTTCTCAATTAAAAATTCTAATGCTGTTTTGATCTGTAGTAGGAGTTTGAAATGGAAGATGTCATTTGAGATTAAATTAGTTCTGTAATAGCCACCCAAACAAAAATTCAGCTAGTAAAAAAACTGTAAACTGGTAAAAATTGCATATTTCAGTATGTGACAGTTTCCCCAGGTCTCCTAGTCTAACAAAGCTTTGGCTGTGCCAGTGTGTGGAAAATGAGGGTGCAAAATGAGAGAGAACTTACTCTCATCCTTCAACACGCATACAAAGATTCTTAACTTAGTTACACAACTGTCTGCTGTCAGTGGCAGAAAAGCCATACTTCCTTTGGTTTATAGGATGGACAATATTCTGAAAAGAGGCTGCTGCATAATTTAGCTTTTCCTCTTCTATGTCCCTATAATGATGTTCCTTTATGTAGCATTAAATTTGTCCACTGAATATGATTTTGATAATTGCCTGACGTCTAACCTTTCCTTCTTCCTTCTGTTCTGTAGTGCTTTTCAATTCTTTTGAATTTTACTGCACTGACTGCTAGGCATTATTATGGAAAGCACCCAGAGGTGTGTGGAGGATTTATAAAATGATTTAAATGCAGCTGGTTTGGGGTTAGTAGTAAAACCTTGAAAGAGTTGTTCTAACAAAGACATGCTTTTATCTACTTCTGTAATATTGGAGGGGGCGGATTTTTGGGTCTTTTTAGAAATAATGCACCTTTTGCCCTTGGTCTCCTACCATGACTGTCTTGAGACAATTTTCAGAGCAGACAATTCAGAAATTTTTTGGAAGACCACTTTGCTGGATTTTGAGGTGCCATAATAGATAATGTGTTCACAGACAGAGCAGTAATTTATTATTAATTCTGTTAAGTTCAGAAGTTGAAAGGGAACCAACATGGCTTTATCTGAAAAGAAGGAAATATGTGGTTAAACGTTTTTGGCTATAATTTTAGGTAGTTTCCATATTCCTGAAAAGGGAAAGGGGGAAAAAGGAGTTTAAATTCCTTCCTCTAAAATAAGTTAAAAAGTACCAGTACGCATTATTGTGTTTTAATGAGAGAAAAGTTCCTGCATAAACTCGTGGGGTTTCAAGATGAATGATTACTACGTTTGAACGATTATGTGGTAATTTCAAAACTCGGAATATCTTGAGAAGGAATTCATGCTTTCAGAAGTGAAAAATGTTTGTTTATCAGAGTTTTGAAGACCTCCTGAATCCGGTGGTTTAAGGCTTCCAGGGCTCTGATTCGGGAGCAAGGGCAGACTACTTCATCTGGAAAGGTCAGGCTGCGTGCTAGAGGTTCCCGGGCTGCTGTGTCAGCAGCTCAGGGGTTGGCTGCCGTGCTCAGGGCAGATTGCAGGAATCAGGAATCGCATTGGCTCTGTCAGCTTGTTTCCCCTCTGACTTCTGAAGGCTTTCATAGAATTTGCAGCTCTGCTCGGGCTTCCAGGTGATGCATGAAGCATTTGAAGTGTTGAGCCCTCAGCAGTTGTGTCTGAGCTACCTGCTGTTTGCTCTGGGGCAGGAAGTTTGTGTGTAAGGCACTGGCAGCTGAATGGCCACTGAAACGGGTTAGTGGCAGCATAATATTCCTTATCAAAGAAACGAAAAGTATGCCTGGACAACTTGGAAAGCTGGGTTTTGTCATCTGTGGGAAGGTCTACGTAACTTTTGATGTCCCAGGCTGCTCTTGTGGGCCAGGAGGATTGGGGAGTTTGAGTGAGAGGTAAACTCTAAATGAAGATCAGCAAAGTGCTTGTTTGCTCCTGTAAAACATAACCAACATTAGAATATGGGCTTTTTTTGTCTTTACATACCCATGGTTAGCTTATACTGCCTTTTTATTTCCCTTCTTGAATTATTCTTCATTTGCCTTAGAAGAGAATGACAGTTCTAATAGCCTCTTTTAACTGTCTTTCACTTCTCAACTAATTAAATACATCTATTAAATGGATTATGCATCCTTCATTTGTTTCTTGTGAGATGAATGGGTGAAGACTGTGCTGAAGGGCTGCAGTGTATTTTGTATGGTTGAAATGTTCAATCTTGAGGCGAGGGCTGTGGGAGGTGGTTTCCTGGTAGTCCACGTCTCACTCATGCTGGTTCTGACACCTCTGCTGGCAGAGGCTGTTGGCCGGTGGATGTGCTGGGTGTGCTGTCCCCACGGTGTGCTGCTGACCCCACCCAAGGCTGCGGTGTCACGACTCTCAGATGGGCTGTGAGTGCAGGCACACAAAACCACGCTGTGCTCTGAGCAGAGACCCCGCAGTAGAAGTGCTGGTGGGAAGAAGATATGCTTAAACAAATAACATTTTTTGCTTCATTATTGAGCTGCTGCATGTTGTACTAATTAAAAGGTCTAAAGCTGTGTCACTTCATACCGAAGTGTGGTAAGTTGTAAAAATCAGGCTTGGAGATCAAATGTTTGTTTTCTTTGGCAAATAACATTACTTGTTTGTCAGTTCGATTCATGTTATTTGTTCCCTTTTTTCCACTCATGGGTTGCCTTTCATGTTGTTCAGTGCTTAATTCTGCCAGCACAGCCTTTGCATGAGGGGGGCTCCCTTCCTCTGTGCCGCCTGCTTCTCGAGCCCTTTCTTTTTTTGCTCGAGTGACCTTAGTTGGTAAGTGTGGAACTGAGCAAGTAGGCGCAGTGGGGGTGCTTTGAAATGCGTTATAGTGCTAAACATCAATTAGGCTTTGATGAGGATTTGCCAGAGGATTAATTTAGATCTGTTAGAGAAGGCGCTGTCTGAAAGTTCCCCTACCTAGCTGAGCCCGAGCTGCTCCTGAAGGCTGAAAAAACTCAAATGGATTTGGAATGTCTAAGCAGTCTTTCAGTCTGAAGTGGGTGCAGGTGTGTGTGCAGGTTTGCCTCTCTGGTGATTCAACATAGACAAACTCCTGTTCCGTGAGAGATTTTGACTTGCCGAGTAGGCTGAAATAATTACAGAAAGTTGATTTTTAAATTTTTTTTTCCTCTTTTGTACAACTCAGATAATTTTGCTGTGGCTCTTTATTTTGTTTTAAGACTGATGAAGTCTTAAAATGACTGACTGTCATTAAGTAACATGTCAAACTCATTTAGTGTTGTATTTGCTTCTTTTTAAGTTCCCTTGTGATGTCACTGTATCATCTACTGTTATCTAGATGTAGGGCCTTAAGATGATGCATTAATTATTCCATGCTGCAGCCCAAGGCATACTGCACATTGGTGCTGTACTTGGGTTTTCATCAGCTGATGTTGCTTCTTTTGAAGAGCCTTGCACACGTGCTAGAATTGAGACAGGAAGACTTTCTTATTTTTAGCATGATGTGTATGTGGTGTATTTTACTGAACTCTGAGTAGTTTGTAAATTTGAGGAGGACTGAAACCAGTGCTTGGTGTTTGCTGAAATCACTCATTTATTGGGATAAAATACAGTGTTTCTTGGGAGCAGGAAGGAGTGTGCTCATTTAGCTATTTAGATGTGCTGTAGATCCTCCCTGACTGGCAGCATGCCACTTCCTTTGTGACACAAAGGTAAGCTGACAAGAAAAACTCTTAGTTTAACTGCAAGCAGTAAGAATTCTAACTAAATCCTGGTGCACGCCAGTTTATAAAATAAGAACACAGCTTAAATTTATTCCATCCAGTACAGTAGGCAGAAGTTAAAGCACTCACTTGATTAAAATGAGGTCTTGGAAAGGAAGCAGTAGAAGCTGTTAAATGGAGTCTCATGTTACCAGCTGGTTTGAATGTTCTTCTAAGAATACATATAGAAGCTTCCTGGATCAGTATTTTCATTGTGCAAGCACATGTGTAAGAGCTTGCAAATTCATAGCATGTGTTTTGCTTTTATCCCAGGTGTACTTGAAGGCACCTATGATTCTCAATGGTGTCTGTGTAATCTGGAAAGGCTGGATAGATCTACAGAGACTGGATGGTATGGGCTGCCTGGAATTTGATGAAGAGAGAGCGCAGGTAAGACAGTCTGTCCTTGGCACTTACATATTTGTATGTTCTTCTGGAGGGAAACACAGTTTTTGCCTTCACTTTGAGTACAAAGAAAACTTGCAGTATGGAAGGTCAGAAACGTGTGGTTGTAGCAAAACACTACTTTAGCTACATTAGGTCCAAATGTTAGGGGCAGGGATCATTTGTAAGTTACAACTTCGAGTGATTTTGCACTGTTACTCTGCTACAGAGTAATGAAGTATTTTAAAACTTTGATTCCTCCAAAATACCAAGAACACTCCTCTATTGTGCCTTGCTTCTCCCTAATTTAAGGAACTAATTTGCACATTAGTGAGGTGATGTTAATGTGACTGTGTTTGGGATTAAATAGAAACACTTTGGGTCAAAGCGTCTTTGAAGCAGTCACAGCCATGAACACTTTCTTCATGAGGCCTAGAAAGAGAGAATAGTCCTGCCACCCTTTGTTAATCCATGAGAAAAGCCACAGTCCAAAGCTTTTTTTCGAAATCCACTCTGCTATGCATTCACTTCTTGCAGAGCTGTGTCAGTAACCTGAGCGAGCTCAGTTGCAGCTGCAGCAGAGTCCGTGCTGCAGACTCCATGGATTAGGAGGCCTTCAAGCTGTAGTGCCTTACACAACCAGGACAAGTGTATAGCCCTGAGGAATGTAATATAAATCAAGGTTCTTGATTTGTAGTTACTAAGTTTGATGCATAATGCTAAGTCACAGGACTTCTGAACTGAGAGCAGGCTAATGGGAACAGGCACTCAGGAGGAGACAGTGTTACCCTTTCCAGAACTGGAGAGTACCTGAAGAAAGTGGGCACCCTTCCAAAAAGGAGAGGGGTCAGGTGACCTGTGGGTTTAATTTTTCTCTTCTTAATTTCCCAATAGATGTTTTTGCAAGTGCTTGGATTACTTTAGTTTCCCAGCATGTTTATGCTGTCTTAACAGCACTTAACAATTCCTTTTTGTTGTCTTCAGAAAGTGTCTGTGTGCTGAAGTTGTGATTTACTCTGTGGGTGTGAGGGGATGTGTGCATGCTCTCAGGTGTCAGTGCTTTCCTGAGCTGTGAGTACAGGGTGCTGAGCTGGAGGTATTGCACTGTGTGCATCTACAGAGATGTTTACACTCAGTTACAGGTGTGTAACTTGTTTTTAGTTTGTGATTCCTGGCAACAGTGAGGTCATCAATGGTCATTCTGTTTGCTACAGTAGCAGTACCTAGGGGTGCCCAGTGTCATAAAGAACTCTACAGACACAGGAGTAGCTGCACCCTTATATGTGTTAGTATTGTAAACATTTGGGCAATCTTTTACATTCTTCAGTTTCCTTTTTCCTGTATCTGTCACTCTGCTTCCTTGTTTAAAACTGTTGTTAAATTTCTAGTGGCAGCTGGCTGAGCTGCTGACTTTGATCCCAAAATAACAGTGATGTCAGAGGGGCTTAAGTGCCTCACACGGTATTGCCTGTGTACCCACTGTCCTTTGTAAGAGGTACAGCTGCTCTTCATACCCCCCTCATTTTTTGGAAGCTTGTCTTAAGGAAAGGTAGTGCTCTTACATTTTCCTGTCTTTTACCACTTCATACTAACGCTGGGATCAAATAAAATTTTTCTTTGCTGTCATACTTTGGAAAACATATTACCCTTCACCAGCTCAACAACTACTTTAGGAAGAGAATCCACATGTGTTAACATTGAAGTATTTTAATTGTACCTGTTAAGGTACTTTTTTTTCCATTTAATTCACAGCCTATCCATGTCTTGCTACTAAGTGGTCTTACTTTTTGTTACTGAAAGCCCTGGTTCCACTGCTTGCTGAGACTTTGATGGACCAACACACACAAAGCTGTACATACATGCTTGAATATCTTCCTCTTTGGGGATGAAATTTCCCTGAATTTGATATTTGAATGTCTTTTAAGAGACTGTTTCTATCTTCAGTGCTTTTGCTCCTCTTCTGTAGAGAGAATCTTGCTATCTCACCAACTTTTTTCTTACTGGGCTGCTGTGAGGTTTTGTGTATAAGTGTGGGTGTGTGTAAGCTTCCCTTTTATTTTTTTTTTTAGTTTTATTTTCTGGACTGGGAGGTTTGGTTTTGTTCTGTTGTCATGTTGATTGCTCATTCTGTTGCTCGTGTTTTGCTTATCCTTATTTTTCTTTGTAAATTCATACCAGGAACATTTTTAGAGAACAAAACTAAGATGTATAAATTATTTGGTCTCATACAGCTGAATTTGCTAGGCTGTTATGACTGGAATTGAGTGACATTTAAAAAAAATCTTTGTTAAATTCCTGTTGTATAAGGCTGAGTTGTTGGTTGTTTTGTTATAATGTATCACCAAAAATAGAGCAGAATTTTATGTTTTAGTAAAAAAAAGTTCTGATGCTTTTATCCCCTTTCTCAAACATGAGCAAACCAGTGTCTCAGCTGTCAACACATCTTCATTCTGGATGTCAACATACTGATTTTTTTTCCCATGAATTTCTAATTTAGTTTCTTTTGGTACGACCATTTCTTTAAAATATTCCATCCAAGGCTGTATGTCAGCTTTTATTTCACGACCACTCTAAATGATGGTGAATGCAAAAATCTTTGATAAAAAAAAAGAATTTTCTTCTATTTAAGTCTGATTTTAAAAAGAAGGTAATAAAGACATATCTTTTGTAAACTAGAACTAAGGCAGCTTTTCTGGAGTCATCTGGGAGACGAGCTTATCTGTTTTCTCTCTAACCTTCTGCATTATTAAGAACAAATTTGCTTTCCGCTCTGTGGCCCTGGTTTCTATGCCTTGTATGAACATTAAAATGGCTGTAAAGGGCAAAATTGTAATCTTAAAAAAATAAATGGTGTTAAAGTATTATCTTGTTGGCAGCTTTAAACATTGCACATGCATCCCCAGAAAGCGACGGTGAAAGGCAGAGCCTGGGATTGGCAGCTGTTTGTATTTCCCTGCCCTGGGCCGCCAGGGAGCCCCTTCACATCATTTCACAGAGCAACTCCAGGGCCAACGATTGTGCCCACGGCAAAAAAGGCAATTTAACGTTTTCTCAGGCTGGGAATGCTTTATCTTAATTGAAAAATTTATGCACTTAGTCCCCAGGTATATTAAAACTTAGTTGTGCTCTCTACATGTTTATGTCCTCTTAACAGTCAAGGTCAGCTTTTTTTAAAATTATCAACTTTAAAATAACATTTCCGTGTATGTGGGAATTGTAAGCAGAGTTAGTAGTAATTATAGTTAAAGAGCTAGAAGGAGGAAGAATACAGTTTATCCCTTCCTGGTTTGTGTCCCATCTTCAGAGGGGACTCTTC
>VYZR01011746.1:0-19178 GCA_013400675.1 Oxylabes madagascariensis | reverse complement strand
GAAATCCATAATTGCAGGGCTTTGGCAACCTTTAAATATTTCCATGGTTACTGAGGGGAAGGAGTTTCCCATTGGTTGGTGCAGCAATTATTCCAGTGACAAGGATGAACATGATTTTTGAAGTTGTTTGTTAGAGTGTTATTTGGATTTAACTTAATTTTGTAGCTCTTAGAGTACAATTTCCATACAAGCTGTTTGTTGTTTTCCATTAATGGGAAGCATTAAAACTTTGGCTAATAGTGCCAGGGGAATGATGTGGAAAACTTTACCACTGGTGCTTTTGCATTATTTTCAAGGGAGTGAGGAAAGCCATATTCTTGGGACTTTTTGCCTTCACTCTAGTTTGTGTCTGGATTTCATGTCCATGTTAAAAATTGTAGTTTTACTGATAAAAAATCCCCAGAAAGGAAAAATCAAAGTTGTAACAAACAACTATGAATTATGCCTTCGGTGTATTCACGTGGAAATGAATGTGCTGAGATCCCACACGGCCCAGCTCTGATCAGCTGGTGCCTGGCTGATTTTGGGGTGTCTCCATAATGTTCCTCATAGCCAAGATGGGACAAAAATTGCCTGTGGGCAGGCTGGAGGGAGAGGGAAGGCCAGGGGTTGTGTGTGTGCAGGGGGATGCTGAGACTTCCCTTCTAGAACTTTTCCATGAACAAAGGAGGGCATTAACTGAATAAGTGGCTTATGAAATATTGCTCATTTTTCCAGCAGCAAGGACATGACAGTAATTCTGGAGACAGCCCCAGCCTGTACTGCTCTGAGGCTGCTTGTGCAAGGGATGTGAAATGATGCCAGGTATTGGAACCTACTTTCCTTTTGTGCTTGTTTCTGACTCCTCTTATCTTCTTCAAAGAGTGTCTGTGCAGGACAGCGTGGGTGTCTCTGTGCCAGGTGACTCCTTGGTGCCTTTGCCACTTGGGTCTGACAGTTACTGGAGTTACAGATTTAGAGCTCAGTACCTGTGCCAGTTTTTTGGCCCATTATGAGTCTAACCCAGCTTGATGAACAGACCTCCAAATTTGTATTATACAATGAGTCTCAGCATGTTTGTTTTCTCTAGGGAAGTAAAGACAAGTATTAATGTCAGACTGGATTTGAACTGAAAGCATCACACAGGAGTTGTTTTATGGGGTAGTACTCTGGCACTGCGTTGTTTGGGCTTTTTTTTTCTTTTTTCTGTTCCTACCCCCTCCTGCTGACTACCCACAGCCTCAAATTAGGGCAGCTCGAAATTTTCTGGTTGAAGAAGCTCAAATACAGTTACCTTTCCTATGTATCTGTACTTATGCTAAAGGCACATTAATAGAAGCAAGGCTTGAGGCACAAACCTGGGGCAGTTCACACTGTGGCAGCTGCAGACAAAGAGGCAGACTGTGAAAAAAGCTGGGCACATGAAAATGCATCAGGTTTAGCCAGGATGCAGCCCAGCAGGCAAAGTTAGTTCATTTTCGAAGGCTGTGTGTCCAGATTGATTTATTTTTAATTGGGATAGCTTGTGCTGCTGAGGGTTAACACATTCACAGGTTCATGGCCCACTCAGGAGTGTGGTGTTGTGGTTGAGGGGCAAAGGCTGCACTGCTGACATCACCAAGCCCACCTTCTCCTCCCACGAGCTGCACTGATGCTGACAGCATCTAGACTTCACCGTGGGTGTAAAACAAAGCCTGATGTGGACGTGGGAATGTTCCCATGGCTGTGGTCAGCTTTCCAATCGTCCTCAGGTAAATCAGCAAGGTGCAGATGCTGTGCTTGCACAGGCAAGAGCTGCCCAACCCAGGGCTGACTCCTGGCCCTGCAGAAGGCTGGGGAACCAAAGGTGCTTTCCTCATCAGCCCCTCTCCACCACTCACAGCAAAACCTTTGGGATGGGAACTGAGGTGGGAATTGAGTCTCCTTCCCTTTCCCCCCACCTGGCTGAGGGGTGGGGTCTGGCCCATCTCCCCTCCCCTCTGATCCGTGGGTTCATCTTGTCCTGGTGTGGTTTGGGATGACTCTGAGCACTGGCATACAAGATTAATGGAAATGTTCTGTATCCCTTCAAGTCCTCCTGGTGAGATAATGTAATGCAGATTGATCTGCACCATCCTCTGCCTGCCCCTGCTTCCCGGAGGCTTTGACAGCATGGCAGCCTTGCTTATCTGCTTTATTTATTTATCTTAAATGGGGGAGAAAGGATGTTAAATATCCCAATTGGTAGTTGTTATTTGAGAGAGTTATTTTTTTCACTTTTAGATTTTTAACCGTTTGATGGCAGCAGCCTCTTCTGTCTGCATGTGCAGTGTGGACTGTGACAGACAGACACACTGGGATGCTTTCCTGGAGACCAGCCAGACTTTCCCTGCTTATCTCAGCCTCTCCATCATGTTCCTGTTGCTTCCTGCTTTTTAGAAACCTCTATGAAAATTATTAGACAATTCTCCTTATTAGTGTTTGTCTGAGTAGTGTTTGCCACAGCTAGAATTGCATCTGTACACATGATTACAGTGTGTAATGAGAGCAGAAAATACTGCATCAAACCCAGATGATAAATCTTAAATTTTCTATGAGGTAAGCCTTAGGCAAGCTGTCTCTGTGTCAGAATGGAAGCAGTTTCACTATAATGAGAATTTCTTGTTTCGTATCTTCAAACAAATCCTCATTACAACTAAACTGTGCGTTCAAATCAATGTCTGTCCTGGGTCAGTGTGAAAAAAAAAAATAGAGCAAAGGCAATGCCAAGTCACTACCTGAATATGTTTAAAAGATTAAAAGAATTAATTTGTCTATAAATTTACATTTTCCCCTTCTTCATTTTCCCCTTCCCCTTTTCCCCTTTCCAGCTCTTTTGGCTCAAGTGCTCCTGGGGTGGCCTTTGCCCTTAGACCAGCACGTGGTGGTGCAGTGGAGATGCACTCCATGATTTTGCCTAAGCTCTTTGTGAGCTTATTTGTGTGGTTGGCTGTCAGAATACCCTGTATCAAAACCTTTCAGGATTGATTACAGGCTTTTCCAAATGCCATTTCCTTTGGTTTGCTCTGAGTCTGCTGCCAGGACAGGCACCCCTGGAGGCAGCAGGTGTTTCAGGTGGAGAAGAAGGGATGCTCTGGATACCCCTGGAGGCAGGAGGTGTTTCAGGGGGAGAAGAAGGGATGCTCTGGATACCCCTGGAGGCAGCAGGGATTTCAGGCCGGGGAGGAACGCCTCAAACGCTTTTGATGCTCCGTTGGCGCTGGCGGTGAGAGTTTTGCAGAGCTGAGAGATCCAGGATTTTGCAGCCAGGCCTGTGGAGGTGTCTGGAGGGAAGAAGGGAGGCTCCTGGACCCGGCATCAGTCCCTTGCAGTGGGGACGGCGGCAGCGGTTGCCATGGCAGTGAGATACCCAGCGCATCCCCGAGGGGAGGCTCCTCTGCGGCATCCCAAGGCTTCCCAAACCTGAGCGCTGCCCCTGAACGCAGCTGAGGCTGTTGCTATTGCAACCAGAACGTCCCCAGCGTGTGGAATGTGAGCCCGGTGGGAACAGGGTGCTGCCAGCGGGGCCGGGAGCTGCCCGGGCCGGGCAGTGAGCGCCGGGTGTGGTGTGGCAGGGACAGCACCCAGTGCACAGCCAGGGCTGGCACAGCTCCCTGCTGTCCCACAGGCTCCAGGAGCCAGCCCAGCCTGTGCCAGGGCTCTGTCACCTGCTGAATGCTGTGTTTTGGAGGCTGCTGGTGATAAACACATTTTCCCCTCTGCTTTTCCTAGGCTTAAAAGTGTCCTTCAGGTTTGAATGTTTTAGCAGTGCCTTGAGGAGAGGGTTTTCTGTAAACACCTGTATGTTTTTCTTTTATTTGCGTTGTATTCCATGTACCATGAAGGTTGAGGAATCAGCACTGCAAGCAGGGAGAGCTGAGACAGCACTGTGGCCGTCAGGGCAGCTCCTGGAGGAATGAGTGTTTTGCCCTAGCCTGGCTCAGGCATGACCCTTCAAAATTTGCGCCAGGCCAGCTCAAACAGGCTGGTGTGCATGGGGTTAGAATATCAATAAAGGCTGAAGTCAACTCAGTGATTCCAGGGCATTGTAGTGAGAAAAAAATTGCATTCTCTGAAGGCCGAACTGTAGCTGCTACATTTAGACAAGTACTTTAAAGCAGGGTTACAATATTATTCTGGGTTACTAGGTGATCACTTTGTTGTTATAAGCTGGACTTGGCCTGCAACACTGGCACACGTTCTGGATACTGACTTAATCTCGGGAAGAAAACGAATCCATTTCAAGAAGCAAAGTGTTGCTTTCATTGTATTCTCCAAGTCATCTCTGTTGCTTTGCTCAGTGTGAGAATCTGAGCCTGCCACAGTGTAATTTCGGTGACTAAGATGGCTTTATATTGTCACTGTTGTCAGCAGTTCCAGTGTTCATCAAACAGTCACTTTTTGGTGTGGGAAATTTAGCATGCACGTTGCCATGCTGGGGGCAAACTTAATATACAGTTTAATATACAGCTTAATGTGGTGAAAGCTCATTCCTGCTCTGCCCAGGGTGTCTCTGCACCACCTCAGAAAAGGTAAAGGATTCACAGGGCTAGACCCATCCTGTTATTGGGATAGAAGCAGTTTTGCAGGATTAAAGAAATCAATTTTGTAGGATCCCAGAGAGTTCGCTCTGGGGCTGGGACAGTCTCCTTTGCCTGACCATTGTTTCCAGCCTGGCTTAGAGGCAGTCGCTTGCTGATGATGCTTTCTGGAGGGAGGGATTGCTTCCTGTGCACGTGGAGAGGAATTCTGAACGGTGGTGGAGTCGGAGATGTGGCCACGCTTTACTCCCTCCTGATGCTGCTGTGAGATTTCTGGTCTGCACACAGCAACCCCAGTGCCGCTGAGAGGGAGAGGTCTCCTCATTTTGCTACTTCACTGCTGCAGAAGGCAGCACAAATCCAGCTGTTGGGGACATTTCCCTGCAGCTGTCTTCTTGGTGGAGGCACTTCGTGGTTTATCTCTGCATCCTTCAGGCAAGTGCCACGGAATTGCTTCTGTTTAGCAAAATAAACCCTTGGGTTTGGGTGCTCATCAGGAAGAGCAGGGATTGTCCAACAGGACACTGGCCTGGGATATTTCTGTTCTCAGGTGCTTTTCTCCTTCCCTGCTCCCCAGGGCACCCGAGGGCAGGCTTGCACACAGTGGTGTCCACAAAACCAAGAATTCATCACGTTTTCCTTTCTCTGAGCCCTGCTGCTTTGTCCAGGCAAACAGCTCAAGACTGTGGCTTGGTGGAGTGTTTCTAGGTGGGTGTATGTGAGAGCAAAGTTTGACTTAAAATTCTTAAGTTAGCCTCAAATGAGAATCCTGAAAGAGGAGGAGGACAAATAGAGATAACTTTAGCTTTGCTTCAGAAAACTGGGGGCTTTTTTATANCTTGTGTTATAGAGGATGATGTGATTGTTTTTCATGTGGCAACACCATTTAATTAAGATTTAAACAGATGGTTAACAGGAATAGTATTGTATGCTTCATCAAAGTGAAATCTAAAGGGCACAATAATATTTCCACTTCAAAGTGGTTTGTTTTGATTTCTACCAATAAATAAGTTAATTTGACATGTCAGAGGAAAGCACTCTCACAGCACAGTTACTGTATTACTGCTTGTGTAGTGAAGTGTGGTTCACAGAACAGGGACTTAATTTGTAACCCCAGCGCAGACGCAAATCCACCAAATGAGCAAAGTTCTGGCTTTTGAGACATAGTGGTAACCACTGAGAGTGACAAAAAAGCCCAACAAATTATTTTTCATCACTGGGAAAAGCATGGGCAGGAGTTGAGTGGAAAGGCAGAGTCCAGCCCCCCCTGCCCTGCCCAGCTGAGACTCAGAGGCTGCTCAGCAGAGCAAGGAGGGCACTCAGGAGATAAGGAAAGGGAGAGAAGTAGCAGAGCATAAATCCAACAGTTATAACTTGTAGCTAGCAACCAAGTTAAAAAAGAAATAAATGTGGGTAAAGCAAATGTTAGGTAACTATACCCTTACTGAGATCATCTTACAAGTGTAGAAATTAGCACATGGTTCCTCTTTAGCCTATGGCCAAGACTTGCCAGAAATGTCCTCTAATGGTCTTATGAATCTACCCAACTGAGTTTCAAAGAGACATTGATTCCCAACATAAAAGTTCTACCTCAAATAACTGGGTTTGATGATATCTACTTACTGGTGAGAAATAAAGCCCTTCACCAGAAAAGTTATCAGATGCAATGTTATGGCCGTGTTAGACAAGATAGGGAGATGATGAGGTTGGTATCGTGTTGCCACAAAACATTTGAAAAAACCCAAAAGGTATATTCAGTAACTTGAAAATACACAGGGAAAGAATGGAAAGTCCCTGGAGAATATAAGTACATATGCCATTTAAATTACTTGCAAACTGTCATTATCACCTGTACTAAGACTGTCAAGTGAATATTCCCACAGAAAACTGATAAACAGTATAATTCAGTCCTTTAGTTGTAAAAATAAAGGTAGAGAATATAAAGCTACAGTGAAAGCCAACTTTTCTTCAGAAGATTTAGACAGAGCAAGCAGAGGCATTTACTTTATGACAATTCTTGCTTTACTTTATGGAAGTTGAGTGTTAAACTTCCCTGAAATAAACAAAAATAATTAATCTTTTACCTCCCTTCACACAGGGAAGCAAAGGAAACACAGGGATTTAGCCCAAGAGCAGGACTGGAAATGTGGAAACCAAAGTGGATCAAGAGAGCAGCTGCCACCCACTCCCCGTGCTCTGCCTGTACCCACCTTGTGCACTCCCCTGCTTGCTGAAAACCCATGAGAGGAGGAAAGGGACTGCAGCACGTTTGTGTAGATGGGGCTTATTTGTTTTTCCTCTGCAACACAAGTCTGCAGAAGAGGCACCGTCACAACCCCCCATCAAACCTTTCACAGCCAAAAAGAAGAAAGCACAATATCTAAAGCAAATTGAAATGAAATTTTCAGGACTTCTTAGGGCAAAGCATTACTTTGATAAGAAAACTTGCCGACTGAAAGGGAGGGGCCGTGCTGGCCCCACAGGTCACTCCCAGAAGAAGGTGAGAGCAGCCCTGCAGAGATAAGTGCCCTATTTCTGGGCATGGCTCAGCAGCAAGGCTGCTCTGCAGCCCCAAAAGAAGATTTCCAGGAAGGAAAGGTCAGAGAGGATAAAGCAGCCATTTGGGAGCTGTCACTCTCTTCACTGTGTTTGCTGCCACTGCACTCTTCACGCTCACATGCAGGTCAAGAACTAACCTGAGTTCAAAAGTTGCCTTGCTCCAGCAGGGATGCATTGGGTAATTGGGCAGGGATAAATCTTGTCCAGCTGTAGTTAAAATCTAGTTTCCTTGATACTCTGCAGGAATAAATCAGCAGTGGTGGAGGGCCATTCAGACCACACCTTCACCCCCTTGGCTTGCAGGGGAGCCTGATCAGCTCTGCTGAGCAGAGAGCCCTGGTGCTGCACTCACCTGGCTGCAGGTGAGGCTGGAGCTGGTTCCTGAACACTGCTCTGGGCAGAAAGGTGCCCTTGGCTGTGTGCTGGGACACGGGTGACAGCACAGCAGCACCTGCACACAGCTCCAGCAGCTCTTGGGCTGTCGGGGGGATGCTGGCAGGGATTCCCTGCTTGTCCTGTTGGCTGCTTTGGGTCTGTGCCCTGTGCTGGGAGGAGATGGACAGGCAGGGTGTGATTCCAGACCAACACTGTCCACAGCAGCTCCAGCCTGGACTGAGTCTGGGAACCCCTGGACGTGGACAGGGGGCTAAACATGCACCACGGGTGGGTGAGGAGCTACCAGCAGCAGCAGAGCTGGGAACACGAGGCAGCTTTTCAGGAGAATACTCTGAAATTAAACAACAGAGGCAAACATCTCTTGAGACATCCCATTTATAATCAGCACACGCAAAAGGCAGGAGGGTGTTCCTTGTGTAAGACCTAATGTCATTAAACTTTACCCTGGCAAATATCAGAGTTGCTGGAAACAAATTCAGCCTTTTCTGCAAATACAAAGTCCTGCCTAAAGGCGATAATTTCCCTAAACATTCAAGTGGCAGGTTCGGGAGGTGTAATTAGAAAACCCTGACTGACTTAAAAGGAAATGTTTTCACCCACAAAGATGCAAGTGTGTAAGATGCTCCTATTGCCCTAAGGTTCAATGTGTTTAGTAGTTTTGTTGCTTAAAGTGATAATCAGGCCATGTTGAATTTAACAGAAGTCAGAAGAAGATGAACAGTAACTTATCCCACCTCAGTCTCTCTTGCTTAACTCTTCTTAGGGTAGCAGGCAGTGCAATTTTCTTTTTTTGTTTGGTATTTTGTCCCAACAGCATTGTCACCTCTCCCCCTGTCCTTCTGCACCCTTCACTCTCTTTGCATGTTCTTCCCCCAGCTGATTTCTAATTTTCATTCCTTGCAGAAGAGGTGACTCACAGGATCCTGGTTGGATCACCATCTCCAAAGTGTTTAACAGCAGGAGCAACTTGAATATGGCATGGAAGTTAATAGCTGATGAAAGCATAATTTAACATAATATTAATAGGCCATATTCTCCACTGATACAAACTGAGGAGAAAATGAAATTTCAGATGAAATTTCAGTTTTCACCATCTGAAGTGAGGCACAGTGTGGGTCTCTGGTTAAAAGTACCTTGTGTAGTTATAATTTCACACTCTAAGTTGTCTGGAAGACAGGGAATTAAGCAACAAGGCTAAGCATTTTCCAGAAATAGAGGCATCAGTGGGAGTTGCAACAGGATTTTGTATGTAATTACTATCCTGCTTGGAGTGTCAGGTTCATCCATAACAGCAAAGCTTTTCTATTGTGTGGGAACATGCAAACCAGAGCAGGCCCTGCATTTGGCACTAATTGGCTGGGCAGAACATCTTGCAGGAATCCTGCAGTTGTGAGGAGTGTGCAGATGGAGGGCTGGGGGCTGCAGGGCAGGTCTGAGCTAGGGCTGTGTGGTTTGGCCCCTAGCCTCTCCTCGGGGGCTCCAGGAGTGGTCACTGGGGCTGGGGGGCTTCAGCCCTTCCCTGACAGCAGCAGATGGCCTGGGCTGCTCCGGCCCAGCTCAATCAAAACTCCATTTGCAAGAGGCACTGCATCTGAGGAGCAGTCCAGAAATGGGATTGGGCTGTCCGAGGAGACAGCAGGACTCAATGTGCTGTGAAAATCCACACAGAAACCATGGCAAAATCAAAGAAAAGGTTCTGGGAGAGAAGGGCAACTCTCAGGCATGTTGGTGAGGACTTGGGGCAGGAGCCAGACTGATCCCCTGGGATTTCTGCAGGACAAGGACATTCCCTACAGACTGTGCAGAGAGCAGTCATGCCACAGAACACTGCCACAGTATTTGGGAGCTGGAGTGAGGGGTGCCATCTCTCATTCCATGTCATCACAGACCCATACCCAGGGAGGAATGAAGCCCACAAGCTGCCAGGCATTATGGAAGTGCACGTTTCCCCCTCCTCTCCCTGTGCCCTGGGACAAACTGAGTGTGACGGCCCTGGGTGCCCAGCACGTGTCTGGGTGCTGCTGCCAGTGACACTGCTGATGTTTCTGTTCAAATGAGGGCTGTCTCTGGTGGCAGGGATCTGCCTGCCCCAGCGCCCGGGGGAGGCTGCTGCAGACACCAGTGCCTTGTCATCCTTGGCACGTGTCAGGCTGCTGCTGCTGCTGCTGTTGGGAGAAGCAGTGCGGGAGTAAACTATATTTGGGAATCCTTGCTCTAATGGGGTGTTTCAGATCTTGCAGGGCTGGCTATGTTTTTTTGGGCTGTTCTCGTTCTGCCCTTTGGAAGAGGTGTTGATTCCCCCCAGAAAACCTGTGATTTTTGTTTTTCAGATGTTTATGCCTCCTTCAGTTACCTACAAGAATCTGATTTTGGTTCTTTTCTCCTTGTGGAGAAATCCCTTTTTCTATCCTATCTTATTAGTTCCACAGCGGTTCTTTAGGGCTGTGGAAAGGGAAGAGATGAACCAATTCTGGGGCAGTTTTGTGCATCTGGGGTTCATTAATCTGTGAGTGAGCTGCAGGGGAAGGTGCAGCTGGGCAGCTGCAGTCCCTGCACACGGAGCTGCCTGCATGGCATGCACAGGTGCAGCCAGGAGGGCTCGCCACGGGGCTTGAAGAAGAGTCCTGTAGCACCTACAGATGCCTTGGTGGTTTTTAGGAAGGCAGGCAGACACCGAGGCTCAGTTAATAAGCTCCACTGTAGGTACGGGTGACTCACTGGCAGCTTGCTGTTAAGTTCTGTTCCTGATTTTAAAGCAAGCTGATTAATTCTGCACATGATATCCCAGAACCACAGGGCGAGACCGGCTCACTGTGGTGCCCAGTGGATCTCACAGCGTGCTCAGCCAGGCCCATCCCTGTGTCCTGGGGAGGGATGGGTCTTCCAGCAGCACCTCGACCTCCGAACTGGAGAAATGGCTGAAATCAGGGGCAGCACATTCCTCTCATCACACTGCAGGAAGGTTTGGGAGCCTGAGAACTCGCTCCCCCACAGGCTCTCTGTGCCAAGCAGTGCAAGACACAGGGGGCTCTGGGGATGTTGACTCACAGCATTTTCATCGCTCTCATGGCAATCGGTATTGGTGCAGTAATGAAAAATATTCCAGAACCTTCCCTCTGGGGTACCTATCTCATTTTAGGCTGCATAAATCCTCCTCACAGGTTTGCAATAAGACTTTGGTTAACTTTTTGCAGGTGATTTAAAGCGTGTGTCTGACAAGATTCCCTGTGCCATGTTTCCCTTGCTGCTGGAATATCCTTTGGCATTCAATAAAAACCCAGACTGCTTATGTTAATTTGATTTTTGCAATCAAGCCACCCTAAATTGCATTTATTCCTGTGTGGTGAGTCATGCTGTAATGATCTGATTTGTAGATCAGGTCCAACTTCTGCAGGGCATTGTGCAAATATGAGACAATTTCCTTCTCACAAATCTTGGAGGGCACTTTCACTTCCACAGTAACAAATGAAATTAACACATTTTTGCCTACTCCAAGTAGAAGCCAAAGCTTCCAATCGTTTTAAAAATAAAATTTGCAATATTTTAGTAAAACAGTTGTGACAACCTGTGAGGTGGAATCTGTGATCCCAAATGAGTGAAAAAAGTAAAGGTCTCACAGTGCTGAAGCCATGGTGGGAGTAGAGATGACAGAAGTTAAAGCCATGGTCTGTGGACAAGGAAAGATGTGTATTGAAAAGCAATCCAGGGAAACTACATCCTGTCTGGTTTACTGTGGGCATAACCCTTGTCCTTCCTTCCTGCCCCATGTGCCTTCCCCAGGTTCAGCAGGAAATCTGCTGGTGTTGGTCCTTCAGCTGACACCACCTCACTGAACAGCAGCAGAAATTCCACTTAATTATTGGTATTGACATTTTGGTCCTGAGCTGCAAGTGCACATCTAAAGTGTAATTCAGATGACTGGATTGGAAGCTGGAGGCACCAAGCCAGCAGTGCTAAACCCCAGTTAATTAACTCTGCCACAAGACAGCCTCGTTAGCTCCAGCAGTGTCTCCTAACCACAGAGGATCTCCTCCTTCTGTGCAGGAGAGGCTGGGGACCACAGGGGAGTGCAGATCAGCCCGTGGTGGGCCACGGAGGAAGGAGAGGAAGAGTTTTCCAGTGCCAGCAGGAGCACTGTGGTGCCACACTGGTGTCCTGCAGGTCATCAGTGCCTGGTTTTGTGCTGGCTGATGCCTGTTCCCCATGCACAGACACCACCACATGTGGCTTCTTGCCTCTGCCTCCTCAGCTGGTACACTACGAGCTTCTTTTCATGTCCAAGCCATTTGGTGTGGTTGGAATTTCTGCCTTTCAGGCTATTGAAGCTGGGAACAAAGTCCCTGCCAGTAAAACCAACATGCTGAGGAGCTGCTGCTCCTTTATGGGTGATGTTCACACATCAGCAGTGGCTTCAGGAAGTTGTTTCATCCCAGTGTAAGGTTAGAAGTGTTTGGTTGTGGGAATAGGAGACAGGAAAGAATTGCACCCACACGCTGAGTCGTGCCGGAAAAGAAGGAACTTTATTTACGTCTTTGACATTTTATAGAATTCCAAAGGTGACACTGGATTGGAGGGTGAAGCTGCCACCCCTCCAACACACTGGTCAGACCAACAGTCTGTCAGCTCTCTCCTCCTCCATGAAAATATGAAAACAAACCATTTGTTGGTACTTGAAAGCGTGAGAACTCCTGTTACAGAAATGAAAACAAACCAGAAGGCTGAAAATCAGAGTGACATTTGGTCACGTGTGTGCCCTGCTTCTGTGCTGGGATTTTGGTGATGGCCAAAGGGAACAGTGCCCGTGGTGGGGACCTGCAGGCCAGGCAAGGACCACTGGCTCACTGGGCTGGTGCTTCTGCTGGGAGGGGTCTGCTGGTGAGAGACAGAGCAGTGCAAAACATCTCTCTTTGCAGTGGACTTGAATAGAAATATCACTAAAGGTTTCCCTTCTTTCATCCTGCTGGGTTGAGAGACTCCCCTCCCTGGGAGGACACAGTGAGTTTTTCTTTGCTTTAGTGTGATTTGCACTGGGAAAACACTTTTTCTCTCCTCTCTGTTGGTTTGTTTTCCATAAGCACAGCTGACTTGGGGCCCTATCAGCCGTGTCCTTCCCTTCCTGCTACCCAGGCACCCATTACCAGGGCACAGATCCCAAGATTTGCTGCTTTAGGAGCAGGGACCCTTTGCATTTGTTTCAAGTCACATTGTTCTTTTTCCATGATAAAGTCTTGGAAACTCATCCTATGTTGTAACAGTCCCTTTTGGTTACTTTAATCCTAAATTCAGCAGTTTCATTACATTACTCATTCTCCCCCGTTTTCTTTGTGATCACCAGCCATGTCAGTCACAGCGACTCTTCAAAGAGGGAGGCTGAACTCTACATCAGATAGGACTTCTTTCTTTTTATTTATAAAACAAAGCATGAATTCTAACAGGTCCACTAGTCATATCTATTGATTTGGTATTTAATCATATGAACACAATGAATATTCAGTGCCTGCATGATATAAAAAGAACAATCAGAATAAGCTATTAGAGGTGCTGGAATCTCATTTAAAATCTAATTAGGTCTAGAACAAAACTAGTGGAGTCCTGTCTGAGTATGAAGAAATGGATGTGTCTGTGTAATGATTGAAATGCCTTCTTTTTTCATCCTTCTCTTGGCATGTATTAAGAAACTAGCATTTTTTTTTCCAGTTCAGGCTTGGAAAACCGTTAGTTTGGCTGGCACTCTCATGCTTTAACTTAGAGATTAAAGCTGATCACTCCATCCTGTGTAATGGCTCTCTCTGTGCAGAGCTGCAGTCATGGTGTCAGGGTGGGCAGTGCAACTCAAACAGGAGTTGTTTTATAGCTGTCCCTGTTCCACTGCACTGACTGGCTCATAAACTCCTGAGTTTGCAGGGTTTCAATTGACCTCGTAGTTTTCCGGATTTTATCACCATTCCAGATCAGTGCTTTGTGATTTCTCCCCCCTTTTTAATAACAAAATTGAGAAAAACTTCATTTATTTATGGCTCTTTTACATAACTGTCATGGCTCAGCTTGCAGGGGTTGTCTTGCATGAAGGCAGATTCAGGCTTTGCTCAGCTGGGCAGAGCTGAGCAGGTGAATTATTCACTTTAACAGTTAGGCTGGATCTAATCCATGCTTGACTTGTCCTGCTGAGGCAGGCAGAGGATGTGAGCAGAGGTCACTCTGTGATGAGCTGCTGGCCAGTGTGACTGGTTTGCTTGGCATCAGCAAACTTTGCCTGGATTTTGACATTTCTGACCTGGGAGGCGGGCAAGGGGACTGCACTGGTCCTGCAGACCCCGAGGGGTGACCCAGAAGGCCTCCAGAAGCCCTGCACACGTATCCTGTGAGCAGTGAGCTCTGGGTCTGGCACAGGGGATGATCAGGGTGGTCCTTGCACCCACACACTGCTGCAGGCTCAGCAAGCAGCAGCCAGAGCCTGGCACAGCACAGCTCCCAGGGCTCTGCCACCCAGGGCATGGAGGGATGATGAGGGGACTGTGCTTGATGTGTTCCAGTGGCACTGCTGGCTTTTAATCAGCCATTACTCAGATACTGCACCCAGGTTTTGTTCCTGCTGTGTCATTTCCAGCCCAGAGCACAGTCTCAGGCTCTTCAGGTGCGGTTTCACTCACCCTTTAAAGCCCAGATTGAGTAAATCTACTCTCAAATGCAGCCCAGGAAAGGTGCCATGGGTTAGCAAAGCTGGAGGGAGGGGTTTGCCTAGGCAGCTCCTGCCTGCCTGCACACACCCCATGCTAAGTGGTAGTTTCCTAGAAATACAGCCCTGGATAGAGAAATGTCATTTCATTCATGAATTCATCTTGTGGTTGCTGAACATTTATAGCTGGGAATGATCTTTATGCATTGAAAGCCTGTTCCTGTCCCACCTTCAGCATTTCTTGATGCAGAAGCCAAGGCAGCTGTTCCAGGCAAAGTGCCATTCACAACAACACGCTCGGGCTGCAGAAGGCTCAGCCTCAAGCAGAGTTGCAATGACTTCAGAGCTGCCAGCTGCAAGTATCCCCACCCCAAATGGCTGTCTGGAATTGTAATAGAACATGTAAGGAATACTATTTATGAGCATATGATTTCACATGTAAATAGGGGATGAAAGGGAGTCAGGGAAAAACATGCTGATACCCTGTGCAGATTCTACATTCACATAGGGACTGACCATTAAGGACCCACTCCCAGCTGGACTGTCCAAATACTGCATTAACATTGTTCATTGTGGATATTCAGTTTCAGAAGCATAACCCCAGCTGTGCACATCTTCCCCCCCTGCAGCAGCTGGCTGCTTCCTCCACTCTAACCCTGCAAATTCAAGTTATCAAGACATAGCTCAGCCATAGTCAGCCAAAAGAAGTCCCAGGACTTCTCTTCGCCAGGGGAAAAATGGCACTCATGAAGAACATGAGATTAATTCCTGAATTAGAGTGTATTCCTCATGATTTGAGGATGATGAGGAAGGTTATGAGGTCTTGTTCAGCTCCTTATGGTTTCCTTGCTCTTCTTCTCCTTGTTGTAATGAATTCAACCTTACAGAAGTGGGCACTTGCCAGGTATGACTTTAGACTTTTCAGGCCACTGTGTAGGGATCCTAATTTTTGCCTGATACGCATTACCTTCCACAGCTGTCTTGTTCCCAGGATTTGATTTTGATTCTGTTCCATCTGAGATGAACGGGCTTAATCAGAATCTCTTAAACCCACTTCAGTTGATGGTAGCCCTTTATAAGATGCTAAGAAACATACCAGTCTTGCCCTGGCAAGGCAAGAGGCTGAATGAAGGGAAGAATTTTAGCCTCTAACTGGATTCTAACGATGGAGCTCTGAGGGTTTATAAGATTTACCAGTGATAGCCTTATTTGGCCTCTGTAAATGGAAGCTGGGTAAGAAAATACAATCTATCTGTCTGCCCTGAAATGTGCTTATTGATTTCAGCAGTTGTACTGTAATTGTTCTCACAAATCAGCTAATTGAGGTCCTTAATGAAAGGTGACTTAAGCAGCAGTAAATTTTGCATTTGCCTCCCCAATGGACAGCAGCTGACCCAATCTGGTATTCCTTGTTAACCAAATACTATTTTTCAAGCACATCGTACCAAGTGACTGGAACTAATGAGGTTTGTCAGGGCACTGAGGCTCTCATCACTGAGGCTCTCATCCCTTGCAGTGTGTTTTGTAGGGCTGAGCTGTGCTGGTGTCACTGTCCCCTGCCACAGAGGTGCTTTTCATCCACCGTGGCAGGGCTCCCCTGGAGAAAGGGCAGAGCTCAGGCCTTGGCTGAGGTGCCAAACGCTCTGCACTCAGGTGTTGGAGCCCTGGGCACTGAGAATTTCAGGCTTTCTGTGCTGACAGGCACTGACCCCCAAGCAAACACTGCATTGACCTGTGGCCTTGGAGAAGGCTTCCAAAATTGAGTGACAGCACTGGGATTGTGGGTGTGGAATTTGACTAGAAGTGTGTGATATCACAGGGTGGAAAAATTGGAGTTTAAGGGTTTAGAATAAAGTTATATATTTATAAAGCAAGATGGAGGTTTTAGGGCAGAGGCTGAGTCCTTCTTTGTCACCTTCTTCATGGGTTTAGATGCTGTTGTATAATTGGGTAGAAAAGTCCGCATTGCAGGCCACAGGTGGTTGGTTATTGGGTTAAGAATAAAAATAATTCAGGTGTCATTTCTCAATTGGACAGTTTGTCCTTAAAAGGTCTTGCAGAGAGAGAGATGGGGCTCCATTTTTAGTTTGTTAGCTAGAAGTGCTGTAGCACTCACGGTTTGTGAGACTGTACTATAGATAAGAATTAATAAACATCTGAGTCCAAACAAGAAACACCGTCTGGCATGTTTAACCCCAACTCTGGCAAAAAGAGGATAAAACACAAGACTCAGGGGGTGTCAGCTCTCACACCTGGAGCATGGCAGTGTTCTCGTGGCTGGAGCAGGAGATCTTCGGGGAGAGTTTGGTCTCAGGTCTGGAGACAGCACCATAACTGGAAGTGCTCCTTGTTCCCTCTTTCCTGAGCTCCGTGGCTCCTCCGTGCATCCCTGCCCCTGCCTGAGGCTCCCCCCAGCACCTCCCTGGTGCTCCATTGCCCCAGGCTGGCAGCCCAGGCTCTGCAGGGACTCCAAGCCTGTTCCAGGACCAGCAGCTCTGGTTTTCGGCCATTTCGGAAGGAATTCAGCATCTCTTCATTTTCAAGTTCACATGAGTGCTTTTCTGCCTTCATTTTGTGGCTTACGCTGAGAGGAGAGGACTCTAAAGTTCATCTGGAGGTTCAAAAAATTAACATGCTTTCTCCTCTGAGCTTTCAAAATCCGGCTAAGGGCTTCTAGCTGATATCTCAAGTCTCTTCTCTCTAATGACTTTCCAGTTTATTGATGTTGCACAAAAATCCGTGGATAACCCTCTTTATCAGATATAATTATCTAATGACTATTGAGCTTGGGAAATTATTCTGTTAATTTTGTCTTTAGTCTTGTATTTGCTGTCAGAGATGTGAAATGGAAGCCTGCAATTCTCTCATAATTACTGCATCTTGTTGATTTCTCTTCCCATTTTTTAAAGATAAGCTTGTGCTTAAGTATGAGCTTTTGAAAGAGGGAAGTAAAAAACCTCCATTAAAGTGTGGTTGTGGTTTGAATGCAAAAACGTCATTGACTAAAGGGAACCCTCATTTTTGATTGAAAATTCACCACTGATTAAGCAATTTTGTTTCTCTTGATTAGATTTTGAGATTGTCTCTGCAACTCACCCTCACAAGGATTTCTTGTTCAAGAGGAGTTACACTGATAAGACTGATCATGTCCCACACTTAGCTGCTCTGGATCCTTTTTTAGCACTTACAAGCTGTTCAGCTGATTATAGAGAAAGCATTAATGTGTGAGGACATGAAGAGACCCCATTGTGGTGTTCTGAGGCTGCCAATGTCTCCTACCCCTGCCTGCCATGTGCCCTCAGTCATGGACCAGCCACTGCTGCTGTGTCTTGGCTTTCTAATAGATGAGGAGAAATCTTCCCTGCGGCTTTTTAAGGTCCCCAAAATAGTTCTAAGACATTTTATTTTTCACAGAGAGGGTCACTGCTATTGTGCCCATGAAAGCTTTCACAGTGTAGTGTTACTGGGGCAACCACCCACTGTCTGTGCACCAGATTTTGTCTGTTACAAGCTGAGTATTTTGTCCTAAAAATTTGCAGTCCAGTGGGTCTTCTCCCTAAACTGTAGTTACTTAAAATTTAATTCTTTAATTTCTTAGGATCAAAGAATGATATGGGTTGAAAGGGATCTTTGGCTTTTATTCTAGTCTGAACAGAGCACGTTGTTTCCTTTTATCCTCAGCAGAGCACCTTCCTGCATGGTCGTGTTCTCAAACACAAAAGTCTTCGGTTAACTCAGCTGAGAAAGTAGGTCTGGATCTCAGTGCTGGGTTTCCTTCCTTGCCTATCCCTGATGCCTCTTGTTCCCTTTTGTGAGTGCTGCCTTTTCCACGGAGCAATGCGACAGCAGGGACAGCCCAGTGCCTCAGTCTGATGTTTCCATTGCGGCGCTGGGCTGAACGCTGGCTGGCAGCAAAATCCATCTCCATTCCTCCAGAAACTCATTAAAACCAAGTAACTCTGAACTGCAGCAAAGTGATTTCTGTTTGGACCACATCACCAATTTAGCAGATGTGTGAAAGGTAAAATGATTAAGTAGTTTCTTGTAAAGAAATCTCTTTAACTAGAAAACTAAAAAAAAAAAAAAAAAATCCAATATATGTGCACTTGTTTGATCAAATTTGTAGGCATAACTTCTTCTAATCATGAACTGCATTCCTAAGGGAGAGGACATAGATTTTTTTTTTGACATCACAGTTTTTCCGTGGCTCATTATAACTGCAATATTTTGTGTAGGTGTTGAGAACAGAGGACTGGAAGTACCATCATTGCAGTATTTCAGGACATGTATTGGTTGAACAGTGCAGCTGTAACTCTCTGTGTTGAGAGCTAATGAAGATTTTTTTCTGTATTAAAACAGCATGTATTATTTTGTATTTTTTTATTATTTTTATAGACATATTGGTGTTCATAATGGAGGTCTGACTGCAATTAGGAGTAGGCAACCAACTTTTGGTGTCAGTGGGGGTCTTTTCACCCACTTCATTTGATTACAATTCATCCTGGAGAACAATGGCAGCAGTGTCCTGTCTCTGCAGGCACAGCATCATCTCTGGAGTGTTAATGTGCTGCTCATTGTGCTCTGCAGCCTGCTGGTGTTCAAGCCACATCTCCTGTCATTTGAGTTCTTTTCTTAGTAAAGGAAAATAAAGTTTTCACAGCTTTTTTTCCCCCTCCATTTAAAAATATCATTTTTTAGCTAAAACTCATTGCCAAATTCTATTTTGATCCCAAGGTTTATTTTTAAACTGGAGATCAGTACATTGAGGAATCAGAATTACGTGAAGGTGATGCTGATCATCTTGCTCTGCAGTTTACCCACGGACCCTCTCCATGTGGTGTTTATCCTGCTGGTGTCTCACAGTAGTGACAGCCCTGCTGAGGGCTGCTGCCCTGCAGGAGCTCTGCAGGGCTGAGCTGGGTGGATCTCCCACTGCAGGGCTGGACCCAGGACAGGGACAGGGGCTGCCCACAATTACTCCACTCGGGGGTGATGCCTTAAATTTTAGT
>VYZR01011741.1:3235-18084 GCA_013400675.1 Oxylabes madagascariensis | reverse complement strand
TCTGGTTTACTTTTTTTTCTTTTTTTTTTTTTCCACACACTGATCTTATTCGATCTTTGCTAGTGTTGCCATACATGACTAAACCTTTGTCAGCCTAGCTCCTACGAAGGATCTCCTGGGAATGACTCTGGTTTTTATTCATCCCAGGACTGAGATAATTAGACAATCTATCAACTGTGAGGCTAGCTGGGTTATGATGTTTTCTTGTTATCTTGACCTTAATGTTTTGGATGCTCTACGCTATGACAGATATGCCAACTATAAGCATTCCCTCAAGGTTATGGGCAGTTTTGTGCTCCCAAAACAAGAACAACAGAAACATTTACACTCTTCAAATTACCCAGTCCTCTACCATCTATCTGCAGTTCATCCACAGAGCCCTGGTTTATACTGCTATTTGACCTGCTGTGTTAAGTAGCAATGCAGTAAGAGAAGAAATGTCTGTCTCAAAGTCAGCTTCTGTAGATCCTTTGATTGATTTTATACACTTCCCACATTATCAGAATCAGTATTGAGATCTCAGCACTAAGAAATCAGATGTTGAGAAAAAATGCATGATCTCTAATTGCTCAGTGATGGTTACTTCTTATGGAACTCCCTTGCACTTATGCTGCCTTTCTATCATAAAAAAAAGCCCTTTTAACTCCTCAGTGTGTGAACATGAAAGACAATAAAATACATTTCAAAATGGAAGCAGACTTCAGAAGACTCAGTATCTTAGAGCTAAGAGTGAAGGAAACAGAAGCTCTTCTGCAGCAGTGCATCTCCTGCAACAATAGTAATTCTCAGTACAGCTGGAAACTCAAGTTTTCATAGGAAGTGACTTTCACAATGGAAGAGCAGAGATTGCTTATACAGCACAAAGATTGGTGCCACACTTTAGCATTAATGGTTTGCAGGCAGTAGGGGTGTGTGCGTTTTTCTCTGCACCAATAATAGCGAATGGGCAGGCTGCAAGAACTAAGTTCTGCACAAGGTAAAAACATCCCAGGATGTCCTCAAACTAATATTACCACATTGACAGCCCTGAGGATTAGGTTGAATGATGAGAAATAGCTGTTAGAAATAAGAATATCCCTGGATGAAGGGATAGGTTGTAGTCTCAGCAAGTTTGCTGATGATTCTAAACTGAGGGGAGTGGCTGGTACACCTGAAGGCTGTGCTGCCATTTAGTGGGACCTTGCTTGGCTGGAAAGCTGGGCAGAGAGAAACCTGATGAGGTTCAACAAGTGCAAGTGTAGGGTCCTGCACCTTGGGAGGAATAACCCCAAGTACCTGCACAGGTTGGGGGCTGACCCTGTAGAGTGATCAGTGTGCCCTTTCAGCCAGGAGAGCCAGCAGTATCCTGGAGGGCATTGGGAAGAGTGTGACCATCAGGACAAGGGAGGTGATCCTTTCCCTCTACTTGTCTCTAGTAAGGCACATCTGGAGTGCTGTGTCCAGTTCTGGGCTACTCAGTACACAAGAGACAAGGAGCCCCTGGCGAAGGCCCAGCAGAGGGCAACAAAGATGATGAGGGGTCTGGAGCATCTCTTATCAGGGGAGACAGAGGGAGCTGGGCCCGGAGAAGATTGAGAGGGGATCTCATCAATGCATATAAATATCTCCAGGGCGGCTGCCAAGGGGGTGGTGCCGGGCTCTCCTCGGTGGAGCCCAGCGGCAGGCGAGGAGCAGTGGCCGTAAACTAAAACGCGAGAAGTTTCACCTCCCCAAGAGGAAGAACCTATTTACACTGAGGGTGGCAGAGCTCTGAACCGGCTGCCCAGGGAGGTGATGGGGTATCCCTCTCCCGAGGCATTCAGGATCCTCCTGGACATGTTCCTGTGTCACCTGCTCAAGGTGACTCTGTCTCAGGAGTGGGATTGGATGGTTTATCCGCAGAGGTCCCTTCCAACCCAACTCTTCTGTGATTCTGTGAAGTTCTTCATACCAATAGATCCCATNGCCTGTTTACTCTGGAGCATCTCTTATCAGGGGAGACAGAGGGAGCTGGGCCCGGAGAAGATTGAGAGGGGATCTCATCAATGCATATAAATATCTCCAGGGCGGCTGCCAAGGGGGTGGTGCCGGGCTCTCCTCGGTGGAGCCCAGCGGCAGGCGAGGAGCAGTGGCCGTAAACTAAAACGCGAGAAGTTTCACCTCCCCAAGAGGAAGAACCTATTTACACTGAGGGTGGCAGAGCTCTGAACCGGCTGCCCAGGGAGGTGATGGGGTATCCCTCTCCCGAGGCATTCAGGATCCTCCTGGACATGTTCCTGTGTCACCTGCTCAAGGTGACTCTGTCTCAGGAGTGGGATTGGATGGTTTATCCGCAGAGGTCCCTTCCAACCCAACTCTTCTGTGATTCTGTGAAGTTCTTCATACCAATAGATCCCATGGAAATTAATATCAAATGTAGGTGCTCTGTTGTGCAGAAAATCAGAGCACAGGAGCCCAGTTCTCAAGTTTGGATTTTGTATCAGGTCAACAGCACAAGTTCAGTTTAAAACAGAATATTTTCTCCTTCAAACTGGGAGAAGACTCAACTTACAAAAGTAGTTGAATTCATCCCTGCTTCTCTCTATTGGTAGAATCTCATCTACAGCATGAGAAAGACATGTTTTATTGCTGATGGAAACCAGACATATAAAAAGGTACCAAAATAAGAAAGTGAAGTAAAAGCTGCTTTAAGCATGCTTAACAAGCTATTCCATCATGTCATCTCTCTGAATTTAAGCCTTCCTAATATTTAAACTCATCAGTTTGAAGATCCTGTTTATGGAATTTGCTCAAGACAGTCTGGTTTTCCCCATGCCCTTAAATTTCTGGGAAACTCACAATGATTTTGTGAATTACTGCAGTCATATAAAATATATTGTATATTTTATGAATTGCTTAGTTCAGGCTGAGCATACTTAATATGGGTAATAAAAGTATATTCTGTCTTTTTTGTGTAACTTATCAAATAATTCATAAATAAATAAATCATGTAAAGGCAAATACAATTTTTCGAGCTATCATTAAATGCTCTATATTTAAAACAAATGCTGGGAAAAAATATTAAAAGCTTAGCTCTAGAAATTGAAGTGGCATCATGAAAATCTCATTTCTCGTGAAAATCTAGTGTCTGTTATAGCTACAAGCAACTCCTAAAATTACTATAGGTGAAAGAAGAATGTCCTCTATTTCCTGCAGTTTGTTACGTTGTGCATATGACAGCATATTGTGTGTAGTCATTTATTACATCAATTTCTACTCTGCTGAGAATATTCTTATCAGTGCCAAGAAAAGAACATAACAAAACAAAAAAGTGTATGTTTTTGAAAAAGAAGTATGTAAATAATTTCCAAGACTTGCTAGCCACTGCTAATCAAGAGAAACTATTGGATCTCTATTGATTATTCTCTCACAGTCTGGTCTACATTTTAATAGATGGTGTTATTAAAATCTTATTATATCAGAAGCTATATTTTCAATACTGTAACAACTCTTCAGTGTTGCTTTGCTATTTGGCAAGCTGAGTGGTACAGGAGAACAAAACCGGGGGAAGATGTAGAAGGTGAGTACTGGCATATCTGTTGTATTATCCTTTAGCCATTGTCTCTGGTCACTGGAAAATCCTTTGCAGATGGCAAGGGCAGGGACTGGGACCATGAAGAACTACCTGCTGTAGGAGATGATCAGGGCCACTGCCTTGTGCCTTCTGCTCCCTTGAAGACTTTGGGATATCGTTCCTGGTCTTTGATATTCAAAGTGGTGTGTCCCCAGATCATATGTCCTATCCACCATCCCCATAGGGATGTGTCAGACACTGAAGAAATGTACTGAAGCCCCCAAACTGAAGTGCCTCCATCTGGAGCCAGGTTTCAATTCTTGGCACATGCTTGAAATGATAAAGCCTTTAAAGGAACCCATGAGAGCCACTGGTGGGTTGTACATTACCCACAATAGGACACTAGGCTCCTTTCATCTTCCATGGAAAGGAAAATGAATTTATATTTCCTCCCCTGCTTTGTCTTCTTCCTTTTAAAGTTTCCTATAACTTTTGTCTTGCGCCTTCCATGTGTTCTCAAGTATCAATACTTCCCATAGCTGGGTTGTAACATGAAAGTAGTGTTATCATCCCTAAGGATTCATCTTACATGAGGCTCCCCCTAAATTTCAGCTGTATCTATGATACTGCAGGAGACAGTCACTGTTCTAATTCTGATTTAACAAAAAACCCCCACACCACTCAATAGTGAGCCAATAAACCTTATCTAGAGGACACTATTTCAGTGTGACACTGAAGCTGCAGGAACATATTTCCCAGCTTGCTATTGAAATTCCATAATCTGAATAGGAGAGGTACAAATGAGTTGGAAGGAAAAACAAATCTTTTCAATTGCACTTCATTTTTCACTTCAAAAGTATAATGGCTGACTGTGATCCATGACAGACAGATCATTACCCCAAAGTGTAATATATCTGCAGCTCTCAAGTCAAAGTACTTACAGTGCAGAAGCTCATGTTGTGGCTTAACCCCAGCCAGCCACTCAGCATCACACAGCTTTTTGCTTATTCCCTGTCCCCAAGCAGGATAAAGGGGACAAAATTGGAAAGGTAAAAGCAAGTAAACTCATAGGTTGAGACAAGAAGAATTTATTAACTGAAATAAATAACCCCTAAACACTGGTCTCTGGCCAACCACCTCCCCAGCTTCTTGCGGAGCAGGATGTCTTATGGTATTGATGGTATTGAATATCCCTTGGGTCATTTGGGATCTGCTGTCTCAGCTCTGTCCCCACCTCAAGTCCTTATGCATCCTCAACCCCTTCTCTGGGTCAGGTATTAGTTAAAGGCTATTTCTTACAAATATTCTGGGAGGCTTTTTCTGTATTATCATGAACCCAAAGCATCAATGTCACTGTGATTAGTAGGATTGTTTTCTGAATTTTGATAATTCGGTTATGATATGTATTAAAATAACAGTATTTTATCCACATGTAGAGAATATGTTCCCTATAGATCCCAGGCCAACTTCTCATTAGAACAGCAGGAATGGAAACAAAGTTTAGATGGACCAAAGGAACATCATATATTGGCAGGATTTCTGAATTGACTGTAAACCAGTTGCTAAGGCTGACTGGCTGGATCACCCCAGTAGCCAAAGCTCAGCAGCATTTACTGTGCTGAGGAACTGCCTGCAGGCTCAGTGCTTCAATGAAGAGGCAAGCGGGGTACCACCCAGTCAGGGAAGCTCTCAAGAAGACAGGAGCTACCCAGGTTTCTCCAGCAGTGGATCAGAAAAAAAGGACAGGACAGAGTTTGGGTAGGCAACAGGCAGATCACAGATTTTCTTTGCAGTGCCTTGTACAAGTTACTAAGAGCAGCAAAGCCCTGAAAAAGACTTTCTGGGCATGAACTTTTCTATCATACCTGTGCAAAGCCACTCCATTCCCTGGAGAGCCCTCTAAATGCTTTCGCTGACACTCAGCAAGAATTCTCCTTCCTTTTTCATCAGTATTTCTTTTAATAAAGTTTCAGTTACTGGTGTATAAATCAAACACATGGGGAATATTAGTCCCATCTTTATAAAGAACAATTTACTGTAATCTGTTCTTCTGAAAGTTTGGTTCATGATGGTTTGTTGCCTGTTCCTGTGCAAATAATACAGTAAATCACCCAACCGAGCAGCAATTTCTCAGGACTGTCTTTATATTTTACCTGTGCTGGAGCTTTTTTACTCACAATATTGTTTTCAGCCCTGAGAAGTGAGTCTGCAGAATGAATACTTGAGCATGCATCCGCAGTGAGTTCTGCTAGACCCAGCTCTGCACTTCTTCCTTCTGGAAAAAACAAGTGACTCTCCTTTGTAAGGACAGAATCGCCCACCACGACTTTCTAAACACTTATCAATTGTGGTGTAAAAATCTTCACAGGCTTATCCCACAGCCATCTGACTCTCCCTTTGCAACCCAAAGCCATGGTTCTTTTCACTCACGTTGGCAGGATTCTCCTGCATGCAACTCTGACAACCTTTGGAAGTAAGAATAAACAGCCTGAAGGACCCCAGCAGCGTGCTTAGTGCCCTTAGCTTAGTATTCCTCCAGGGGCTTCATAAAATAAATGAGATCTATGGGGCCCTGAGTCCAGGAGACATTTGCTTGCTTTAGGCTTGTACAGCTAATGCAGTGAAGAAGGTGAAGGACAACAGTGGAGTAATTTGGTTTTGGTGAGAAAGAGGGAGATCAATTACTCTTTTATTCATTAACTAACAGGCAAATAACTTTAAAATATAGCTGACCAATATTTTAAGGGTCTTTAGCAGGGGTGGTTGCCTTTTCTTCCTGCAATGCTGGTAACATAAACTATGAGAAACATATTCTTCTAGAAATATGTGTTTATTCTCTTGGCTTAAAACAAAACATGATTTACAGTTTAACAAATTACCCAGAATCTTCAGCAACCAAACTATATTACTGCAGAGGAAAGCATAATGTTTCCATCCTTCCTTTTTTTTTTAAAACTCTATTCCTTCTGGAAAGGGCATACTGTATTTCACAGTAACCTCAACTCTATTCACCCCTCCACCAAATGCTTGTTTTCCATTTTATCATATAACTCACTCCATAGTATGTTTTAGCTTTCTTGTATAAAGTTATTTCAAGGCCCCATGAAAAGCCTATGCATGCAAAAACTACATGATTTTGATTTTGCAGTGGGGATGTTATAAACTTTTTAAGTGCCTGCTCAAGTCTAAGGACAAAAAATAATTGTAGAGGGAAGGGACTATATAAAATATGTTATCTGGAATTATCCTATATGCCCATCTCACAGTTTCTGTTTGGTTCATAACACATCACCCCACTAGAAACTATTGGAAAAAATATTTTCAATATAGCTGCTTCCTAGATACCAACCTTTGGTTTAAGTTACATTAACAAATACCTTCATATCTGCATCCTCCCTCTCCCTTATTTCCAGTACTATATCACGTTGAGCAGTGGGAAGGTGAAAAATAGCAGAAGACATTTGGAAGAATAAACTACGACAAGACACCCAGATAAAGGCACCATAGTGTCCTCAAATGTCCATCACTACAATCTCTTACCTGGCAGCAAAGAAATAAAACATTTAAGTAGGTGGGTGATGCAGTAAGCGGGACCAAAACCTGTGTGAAATTTGAGAGAAATAATTTGATGGTGCATTTCTAAACAGTTTCCTAAAGAGAAGGAACTGTCAACACCAGTCAGAAGACAACTGGTAAGCAAGCCAATAGAAAGGAAATGAGGAGCTGGTAGCTTAGTGTGATTCCATTGTCACTGAAATTCTTCAGAGCTTCTGTTGGAAAGCAGGATGTTCCCTGCCTGGCTGTTACCAGAATAAAAATAAATTTCAAGTCAATAAGGTATAGAAATCAGAAACTAGAAAGAACTGCCTATCATCTTTCTGCAGATAAAGTATCATGTCTGATCCTCTTAGTAGATACTAGCAACCTCGGTCAGTACCCAAGTTTTGCTGTTTCCTTGCTAACATTTACCCCTTTAACAGCCAGGGCAGCTGAAAACTGCTCTAAGTAACATTGTCAGTCAGCCAAATCAGTGTAACAAATCATTCTGCTTAATGATCTTCCACTGCCAACAGCAATTTTGCATCTGTGATGTGTCAGTGCTCCACAGCCTTTCAGCATTGTGAGGAGCAACTGGCCGGACAAAGTGATGTGACTGTCCCGCTCTGCTCTGCGCTGAAGAAGGCTCACCACAAGTCCTGTGTGTGTAATGGTGGGAGCCACAGTGTAAGAAAGTGATAAAGCTATTAGAGAGCATCCAAAGGAGGGTCATCAAGATGATGAAGGTTCTACAGGGGAAGCCATAAAAGAAGCAGCTGAGCTCACTCGGCTTGTTTAGCCAGTAAAAGAGAAGACTACACATCACAGCTTCCTCGTGAGGGGAAGAAGAGGGGCAGACACGGATCTTTTCTCTGTGCTGGCCTGTGGCAAGATCCAAGAGGATGGCCTGAAGTTGAGTCAGGGGAGGTTTAGGTTGGATTTTAGGAAAGGGTTCTTCACCCAGAGGGTGCTTGGACACTGGAACAGGCTCCCCAGGGAAGTGGTCACAGCACCAGCCTGACGGAGCTCAAGGAGCATTTGGACAATGCTGTCAGGCACAGGTCTGATTTTTGGGGTGATCCTGTGAAAAGTCAGGAGCTGGACTCAATGATCCTTATGTGACCATTCCAACTCAGTATACCTTATGATTCAGGGATTCTATGGCTCTAAAAGAGAAAATCACATTCTGAATGTGTCACTCAAATGCTGGCTTCTTTTCTGGAAACCTTAATCACACTAGGTGTAGATGTTAAATTAACTACTTTCTACTGAGCCTTCAGCACTTGAGCCTCTTCTGAGCATACATACAATTCTTCTTGACAACCTACAATCCAGGGTTGTTTACTATGTGCTGGACTTAATTTGCAATTATTTTTTGTCACAAGATCCTTTTCAGTGTGTAATATGTTAAAATTAGTAATGAGGTGGAAACTCTAAAAATTGCAATGGCTTAATGTTCACCAAATTTTGTTTGCTAAATTTAGTGTAGTGGTCTAAATACTTTTCTCACTGTGGAAAGGAAGGCAAAGCAGGCTTAACTTAAAGAAAAAAAAAAGTTAGATTTATTAACACACACTAGAAAAGGGAACAAGATTGAAACCTTTCAAAAGCACTCCCCTCCCCCTACCAACAGTTTACTTTCCCACAAACAATGCAAAGAGACAGAACTCAGAACTCTAAATCAGTATGACTTATAAAATAGTCTTTCATTCAGTCTTTGAGAGAGAAAAGTTTCTTCTATCGTTATGGTAACATTCCACAAGAGACAAAATCTGTTTGTGGTTCCAGCTCTCACAAAAGTAACCCGCCCGGGAACCTGCAATTGTTGCCCTCCCAGTCATGTAGCCTTTCCCATGNACCCCAGGGTCTCATCTGGGGGTGGCTCGAACTCGGAGATGCTCCCAGGGGCCTGGGAAGGGGGAAGGGACATCTCCCCCCAGCCCGGCCGGTAGCAGCACGAGCAAGCCCAAGGATTGGCTGGATGTAAAAAGCCGTGATAGCCCCGTCCTTGCTGGGATTGCCCCGTCCTTGCCGGGATTGCCCCGTCCCTGCCGGGATCGCCCCGTCCTTGCCGGGATTGCCCCGTCCCTGCCGGGATCGCCCCGTCCCTGCCGGCAGTCCCCGGGCTCGGGGGCCCAGCTCGGCCCCGCCAGGGCCGCCCCGTCCCGGGCTGCCTGGGGTGGGGGCAGCGGGGCCTAAGCTGCTGCCCAAACAAGGTTACCTCATGCCAGACCAGCAACAGAAGAGCGAGAGAGCTTCCCAAAATCTCCTGAATTTAAACCTTGTGTCCCAGAGGTGTACACTTGTATCCCATTGGCTAACACGCCTATCAGTTTTTAAAGAAGATTCCTAATTAGTTTGGGTTTTTTTTCCATTCATGCCAAACCAATACACAGGGTCATTGGATCCAGATTCATTCACAGAGGAACATATTCAATCTGCAATTAAGAAAAAGCCCACATTTCATCATACCAAATGAGAAACACAACTCCCTGCCAGAAGAAGGCAGTGCCACCAGTGACAATCACCAAGCTGCTGATCACCAACCCCACCACCTGCCCTGTTGGTTTCGACTTTTTACACTGCCACTGCTCCTGGATTGATCCACGACAGCCTGCTGTCAACCTTCGTGGGCTGTAGCGTGTTAACCTGTGCTACAGCTCTGATACACAAATGCATCAGCTGTTGGTTGGCTCAGCAAGTCTTGCTGAGAAACAGTGGAGGTACTTAGATAACAAATATTAAACTGAATCCAGTGAGATTTGGAAGCCTGAATAATTGCATGGAATTAGTGCTTTGTCTTGTTTATGTATCTTATTAGGCTTTCTTTCTGCTCTTGACCTGCCCATCTACTCTTCATTATAGCTCCCTTTTAACGTTTGCTTTCAGTCCTTCAGATTTATACCTGTCCAACTTGAGCCTGGCAAAGTTTCTGCTTGCTAGATGAAACATCTGGCAGGCAACATGTTAGAAATGTCTTCAGTTCTCTAATAATTTTTGGTTTTCATTTGAAAACAAGCCCAAATTCATCAGGATCTATCTGGCAGTTATGTGTTTCAGACTGAATGCAATGTGCTGGCTGAGGTTGTGCTACAATGACAGAAAGAAGAAATATAACTACACTGCTCTGAAACATGTCACCTCTGAACATGAAACTCTGAATAGCTCTGGCCTTTTTTTTCCTGGCTTATTATATTTTGAAATTACCTGCAAACACCTTCCGGCATGATCAGTTTCTTCTGCTTCATCTTGCCAGTGAGCCAGGCTGTTTCAAACTATTCTTCCTCCAATATAGTCTTGCGAGTTTTCAAATTGTGATTAGTAATCTGACTTTTTAATCCTGCAGATGTGTAAAGAATTTCAGCATAGATATACTTGCATAAACCTATTGGCTTAAGTGGTGTTATGACAGTTCAGGTTGGCTGAGAATCTATTCTAAAATACAGCAGCGCATGCTCCTGATGTCAGTCAAGATAAAGATTTCCATGGGGATAAATAATTTTTCATGTGCTTTTCTGAAAAGAAAACTTCACTCCAGCAGCAGAAGTTCCAAGCAACAAAGAATTTGTAGTGAGATTTCTTCTTAGTCATTGTTTCTTTCTCCGACATAAAAACAAAGTGTGTCTGTTTATGGATATATGTATCTTTCTCTTTATACATATTTTATAGTAGTCATGCCATTCCTCAAGAAATGAAATTCACATATCTGAAAGTCATGACAGAATTCCACCCTGTACTTTACAAGCACACATTGTTTATCAGTACACGTACATGAACAAGCCACTAGGTGTGAGTGATTATGTCTAATCTTTGATATTAATATCATCATATTCCCAGAAACACAAAACACGTATAGAACTAATTGTATTATGTTTTAACCCATACCCAGCTCATGTATTCTCCCATCTGCCTGCATTTCTCCTACTGTGAACTATTTTTATAAATTTGCATTCCTGACTACAGGAACAAATATTCCACAAATATGGAACCACAGAGACCACTTCTATTTTTCCTGTTCAGAACAGAGTTTATGAAACAGACTTTGATGTGATTGCATTTATCATTTCTACAGTCAACCTTGGACAGCTCCAGTTTTTCCCATGCCTGAGGCTTTCCAATGAATAAGGAATCCCTTCTTTCAAGGCATTTGCAAAAATAACATATGCAATCAGAACAACACACGCATTTGGGGAAACTGAAAGAAAGACATGCCCAAGATGATAAAAACTACTAGTAGAACAGTAGCAAAAAAATTCTCTTTTTCTTGAAAGATGCTTGGTTTCTCAAGAACTCTGTACTGGTAGGGAAACACCCTTAAGTGCTTAGATCTAGGTGTGGCTTACACTGCAACAGAGAGAGCTCAGCTTTTGCTGAAAAACCAGCATGACTTACGAAACACCACTCCTTTGTAGCCATTTGGCATTTTCTTCATTATCTGCCTTGAGCTAGAGCAAAAAAAGTCACTTTTCTGCACCCCAGTTTTCCTTCTGTAAAAACTGAGGCAATGGTCCACAAACTATCCACAAGAAGCACAGTTTTGGCACTGTGGTTCCCAATGCTCTGTTTCACATTGAGCTGACAGTACTGTGGGATTCTGAGATGCTGTAAACGTAGCCATAAAGCTCTGTCAAACTACCTTAATGAGTAACAGACCAGCCGAGATTCTCTTCCTACAGGGCATTTAGTGTTCCCGGGGGTAGGGCAGGAAAGGAGAGGAGTTGTAGAGTCATTGAAGTCTAATTGCTATAAAAGTACTCTTTCTTTAAAGTTGGCACATTAAAACCAGACCTCTTCTTCCTTTCTTTATTTAATGTCAGTAGTAAAACTGCATACTTTCACCCTAAGTGGAATAGTTTCAGACCAAGCAAAAGTAAAAATCAATTAATGGCAACAAATTAGCATTCTGTACAGTCCATAGCACAGAACTCATGCCTCTTGCAATATATCTTACAGCAGCTTAAGAAGAAATATAGGACATAAGATCAGCATCTGGGAAATGTCAGTGAGTAATTTTAAGAAACTCTGAAATTTATTCAGTGATAACTCATGTAAGGACATATCTAGCTATCTTTTATTGTTATGATTCACATTACTGACTCTTAGAAGTACCTTAATCCTGTAGACAGACCAGCTGAGTTCGATGAGATGTTAATTAGTTTGTATAAAAGTGCTACAATCCAAGCCCTACTCTGATGTCACTGGGGTACACTTTAGTGTATATTATTTTGTTCTTTTCAGAAGCCTTATCCATTATGAAATCGATTCCTTTTCCACAGTGTCTGGCATATTGCATTTTGGAAAAAATAATGTACAAATACTGTTTAAAGAATCCTAGTTCAAGAAGATAAATTCTGAACAATTTTTAACTTAAAAGAACAATTCATGAATTCAAATTTCCAAAGTAGACAGAGTACCAATTAACAAAACATTAAAAATACTCATCTTGCATTTTGAAGCTATGACCATTTGATTCTAAGACAAGCACCCCACAATCAATACAACCTTCATGAATATATTAAACAACTCTTCCAGTCCAATTTAATAAGCTCCCAAAACATTTTATTCCATAAATTGAAGGCAATAACTCCACAAGCATTTATCACATTTATTAGATATTAATTCAAAGTTTAGAGAGTATGTCTTGAATATGCGGACAATTCATGTTTTTATAAATGCAAACTACTGGAAATATAGCATAACCTTCATTCTTCATTGCTCAGAGACTGAATAGGGCTCTGAGCAAACTGGTCTAATTGGAGATGAACCTGCTCGTGACAGAGGGATTGGACTAGATGATCTTTAAGGTCCCTTCCAACCCAAACTCTTATATGATTCTATTATTTCAAAGCCAACTTATATGCCATGCTGCATACAGCCCACTGCTTATTGAGAGTATCTTAACTTTCTTCTGCAACATAAGGTTGGTGCAGAAGATCCCTGCAGAACAATGCCATACCCTGGACTGCAGAAAGGAGGTAGTTTCTGGAATCAGCCTGACCACACTTCTCTACCACAGAGCCACATTTATTCTTCAAGGTAGAGGCAGAAGAAGGTCATCATCATCGTCATCATCATCATCTCTCTATTGTGCTCTGCTCCTCACAGTCATCTCCCTTTGGTTCTGTCGTGTGGTTGTGACCTTCTAGCTTTCACACCTAACAACTTGTCTGTGTGTCTTGTGGCCAGAGAAAATGGTATTGTCTCTTCTAGGTGAATGAATGAGATGGCATATTGCAACTGCATGCAGGTGCATTTCTGTATTTTTATTCCATTTGTAAATTGTCTCAGAACATACAAGCAAAATTTGAGACTACCGGGGCAGAGAAAACCAATATCTCCCATAGTCATGCTAACTGATATTGGCCACTCTCTGTTATGTCCTGCAGTTGATTTCTGCCCTAAAACCTAATCTAAGATAATCAATAAAAGTTCTCTATTATTCCATTTCCAGCAGAGATTCTATTTTTCCATCTACCCTCAGTCTAGCAGCAGACTGCATCCCAGTAAGATTGAGAATCTGGAAAAGCTCCCAGTTATCTGTGGATCTTTATAAACCTGAAAGAAAAGTTGATGCAGGCAAGAAATTTTGCCTCTGAAATCTTGCCATGCTCACTGTTGTCATAAACTGTTCAATGTATCCTGACAATCAACTTAATGTGGTTTATCTGATGCTTCTTCCATGTTTAGTAATAATATAAAGAATGTGACTGCTATAGCAGAAAGTTAATGCTATAGCTCTCTACCTATTTTTCTTCCTGTATGTTATTTTGCTTTAAGGGTGAGAGTATCACAGTGAACTAACAACGGATTTGTTTATCCCGTAAGAGATTCGTGTCTGATTACACTGAAGTATCAGACTTTTCCAGACCAAATTTTCTGACATCAAAATATCAAATAAAATCTCTAATATTAGATGAAAATATAGTTCTAATAAACCTGAAAACTTCTGTCACTGCACAGATGAGTGATGGCATTTTGTTTAAAGCACAGTAATATTTTTTAGAAGAAATAATTGTTTAGCAGTCTTTAACAGAACACCAACTAATTACTTTAGAAGTTTTTTTGATCTTAGCCTGATGCTTTTAAAATCTATGTATCCTGTATACATTATATGACTTTTATGTATAAGGTTGCAAATTGCCTGTCAAGCAATCCCATTGTGTGCAGATTTATGTAACTCATTTTTATGATATATATATTAAGCATTTCCTTGACTTTTGTACGGTATTATTTTGCTTTGTAGTAATAAAAATGCAGATCTTGAATTACTTTTAGTGAATTTCTATCATACTTTTAGTGAATTTCTATCATACAGAAATATAGGAGTCCAAGGTTTGTGTTGATCAGGCTCTTCCCTCTACATGTATTTCTCTGTTGGATTTTTAAAATATTATTTTCAGGGCTGGATATTTTGCTAAAATCGGATGCTACTCCAGTCATTTAGCCACAGAGCTAAAGCTTTTCTTCCTTTTTTAAAACAAACTTGGGGACATGTGTCCAGATGATCTGAACCTTTAACTTTTGGAATAGTATTTTTTCTGACATCACTTACATTTAGCATGCTGGAGAAAGAAATACATGGTGAAAGCACCAAAAGTGCCCAGCAGTGAGATTCATAATAAGGAGAGCAGAGACAGTTGTGACCCTACAGTGGAGGGGCACGACATGTTACCTGTACCACCAAACCAATCCACCAGCAAGGGAAGGACTGAGAGCCACAGATAGAGTTCTCATGTTTCCTGATCTATTTTATTTTCCTTTGAGTTGGAGATCCTGTGAT
>VYZR01011725.1:0-17472 GCA_013400675.1 Oxylabes madagascariensis | reverse complement strand
CCTGTGCCAGTGTTTGGCCATTCTCACAGTAAAAAAGTGTTTTCTTATTTCAGATAGAATTTCCTGTGCTTGAGCATGTGCCCATTGCCTCTTATCCTGTTGGTATCTGAGAAGAGGCTCTGCCTTCTTCATATTGTCCCATCAGGTATTTATATACAATAAAAAGATTCCCCCTGAGCGTTCTCTTCTCCAATCCAAACAGTCCCAGCTCTCTCTGCCTTTCCTCATTTGACAGTTGCTCCTGTCCCTTAATCAACTCTCAGATACTTCATGGGACCAAATCCATTGAGGTCATACCTTTCTCGTCCAGGAGAGCCCAGCACTGTGCCAGGTGTGGTCTCATCAGGGCTGAGCAGAGGGGAAGTGTCACTTCTCTCAACATGCTGGCAACGCTTTGCCTGATGCAGCTCAGGGTACTATTAACCTTTTTTGCCATGAGGGAGAATTGCTGGCTCATGGTCACCTTGTCCACCAGGACACTCAGGGCCTTTTTCTGCCATGTTATTTTCCAGCTGGTTGGCTCCTAGTCTGTAAGGGAGCATGGAACTCCCTAGGAGTAGGACTTCGTATTTTTCTTTACTGAGCTCAATGAGATTCCTCTCTGTCCCTTTCCCCAGGCTGTCCAAGTCCCTCTGAATGGTATCAGCCACTCCTCACAATTTTGAACCATTAACAAACTTGGTCAGCTTGTCCCATCACCCATCACCAAAGTTATTAATGAAGATGTTAAGTAATAGCAGTCTCAGTATCAACCTTGGGGTACACTCCTAGTAACAGGCCTCCAGACGGACTTTGTGCCATGGATCACAACCCTTAAAGCCTGTCAATTCACACAGTTGTCAGTCCACCTCATTGTCCACTTATCATGCCCATACTTCTCTGCTTGTCTATGAGGATGTTACAGGTGAGTTTTGAAACCCCGGCTAATGCCAAGAGAGAGAACATCCACTCATCTGCCAAGCCACTCTTCTCATCGTAGAAGGTCATGAGTTTGGATAAGCACAATTTCCTTCTCATAAATCCATGTTGACTATTCCAAATCACTTTGATCAAACAAGGCTTCTTCCACTTGCCTGAAGAAGACCTCAGCAACTACTTCTTTCCAATCCAATGATCTGTACAAGATATCCACAACTATATAGCCCAAGCTGGTCTATCCACTAGTACAAAATGAATGATCATTCAGCTTCAGGCAGGTTTCTAATGTAGTCCAATGGACAATGGTTGAGTTGTGGCAGAGACACACACAAATACAGAGAGGAAAAGAACAGAAAATGTATCATGGTTGGTCCAAAGCATGATGTTGCTTTTGAGATTAAGCAGCCAGAATACTGCTGTGTGTGACGGAGCATCATAGATCTGCTCTGAGTATCTCAGACTAAAAGAGTCTAAGACTAAAAGCAGAAAGGGATCTTCTCCAAGTAGAAGGGGTTTTGGGCTCTAAATACTGCATCAGAAAGTTTGGGCAGGATGTAAGGAGCATGTCCTGATGTTTAAAAGGCAGATACCACCAGGAAGGATATCTCTCCTCCGTGATTCCCTGCTACTCCCCACTCCACTCTTATGTTTTGCGGCATACCCAGGATCCATGGAAAAACACAGCACCAAAGGAGTTTTAATAGGTGTTATGCTTCCTCAAATTTGTACCATAAAGCCTGACTGTATCCATGAATGTTTTATGAGGTCATTACTTGTGTCAGGTAACAGATGACAGATAGGAAGTCACCTCAACAATTTGGTTTTAGCTGACAGAGCATGCACATCTCCTCATATTTCCAATTTGTAATGAATGATATCCTCATATCCTTACCTCTGCTGATGCTTGCCTTCATCTTCTAGCTTGGTGCCCTTTTCATAGACTATTGGAGAAACTTTCCTGATCTTCTAAGCACAAATTCACATATCCTCATCCTTCACAGATTTCCAATACAAGACATATTTCCAATGCTACTGACCTCATATTTCACTCCTTAACTTCAACCTTATATGGCATTTGTTTAAAAGATATCCCACCTCAGAGCAGAGATGTGTTACTTATGAAGATTACACAGAGCCATGCAAACCAGTGCCTGACAGATGTCCAGAGCATTTTAAATCAACACAAGGTAGGCTGCTAGATGTGGGTTCCCTCATCTGTATTGCTGCAGATGCAGAGTTACAGCACTGAGGTTACCTTGCATTACACAGACAGTAACTGACAGCAGAGAGTCATCCAGCAGGAGGGTTTTGCAATTGGAACGGTTAAACAGATTATCTTTCATTTTTCTTGTCTGCTTATCCACTCACTGGTGATGTTGTATAACCTACATCTGCATTCAGGGTTTGTTTAAATGTATGAAGGCAATACCCTTAGAGTCCTTTGCAAATACATTGAACGTATTTTGGAAATTATTTTGTTCAACATTTTTGAAAGAGGAAGACAGAGCAAGAGTACAGCATGCCTGCTGTCCAGTCCTGTCCACTACAGCAGTTATTACTATCCAATGGGTAGAGAGAGAAAGCTGTTTTTGAATGTTGCATTTGAATTGTACAATTACAAGAACAAGGAAAGCAATACAAAAATCACACAAAAAAGGTGATTTTGATAAAAGCTACATCCTTTATAAAATCTAGAAGAGACAGTGGGTGACTTTGCTGCATTTAGGCCTTGTCCTTAATAGTTCGTTTTGCAGGAGGTGTAAGGAATGGCATAAAATTTCAAATTACTGCAAGAGAAGAAAGTGGTTATTGCTCTGCTGACACATGTTCTTACACACATCTTTCTGGCAAGATAAAATAGCCTGCAGTGTATCCACATTTTAAAGCCTCTTCCCACTACCAGAGGACACAAAAGTGTTGCAGAGGGCTTTAATTGGTTTCTCTTAAATTATTCTCATCTTCTGGTAGTTAAGATTAGCACACAATTTAAGATGTTATGTGAAAACTATTCTTTTGTCCTGTTTTCATAGCAAAACCAAAATCACCTCTTGCTGCAAGCAAAATTTCTCATGAATCCTGGAAGAGTAAGAAATCAAGCCCAGGATTGTGCAGACATTAGAGCTCATTCTTGTGCTTTCAGTAAAGCCCTCTGTGGGTGACAAAAATACATTTGTACTTATCATCATATGTTTGGCTTCTTCAGTTGCTGCCTGGAAATAAATATTGTACTAGCGTATCTTTGGTAGTATTGTAAAAAAATCACAAGAGCAGCTCAGGAATATTTCAGTGTTAATAATACCTTGAGCTTGTCTAACAGGCTTACTCAGTGACCTCGGAGCAAGCACTGAACTCTACAGCTGGGAGGGAAAAGGGAGAAACATGGCTTTCAGGAGGAGTGCAAGCGTGCCCCAGCCATGCCTGGCTGTTTGCCACAGCTGGGGAATAATTCACTGACAAAGATGGGAAGTGCCGATGCCATTTTCCCCCAGAAAAGCATTAAAACTGTTTCCCCCTGCACCCAATGCCACTGTTTTTGACCATGCATTGAAAACAAAGGGCCTCTGATATTATGGATTTAAAAACATAGTTTGCTTTATATATAGCAAGAATAAATCTGTTTAGTTTTTCTTCATTGTCAGACATGACTCTCTTTGGGCTTAGGGCCATTCATTTTCAAACTCCAATTGTCTTTCCTTGTGTTTCCCAAGTGTTATTTTTATAAAGCAGTTGTTCCTCTCTGACTGGATAGCAGCAGAAGTAAATCAGCTTCCACGTGTTTAGAAACAAAGGAACAATGAAACATTCAGCCAAGCTTGCCTCAACAGATTACTCTAATTTTTTTTATACTTTCAAGGCAATTTGAAACAGGAAAACTGCCCAAGAGCTCAGAGGATTTGGGAGGTGGTACTCTGAGCAGCAACTGTGACTCTCCTGGGCGATTAGGGGCCAGATCTTCCCCTCACTTAAGCTCCTGGAAATTGTGCAACTGCCCAAACAGAGCTGGGAGAATAATTTGATCCGTTTTCTTGCAGTGGTATGCTGAGGGTAAATTACTGCGATTAAAGATTTACGTTTGCCAGTTGAAGTTCAGTAATTTGGTATATGACAGCGGCTCCAAATTTCTCAGCAGAATACGCAAAATTCAACCATGCTTATGGTTCTGGGAAGAGGTGAAAAAGCAAAGTGGGATCAGAGCCACCAGGTGCCAGGATTTTGGGAGAAAGTGCAGCCAAGGTAGGCAGCCCACAGCTCCTCTGTCTTGCTGCCACAAGCAGCTGCTCAGCCTTGCTTGTAACATTGATGAGTCCTGCTCTGCCTTTCGCAGCCCGGGGCAGTTGTAAAAGACTTGTTATTTCTACCCATGCAGCCAACAGGTTTTACACGATCATCCTGTGGGCTGACAGCAAACAGGCAATGGAGGGCAGCTGTCACCTGGGAAGCTGTCAAGGCACTTCTGTTCAGTTGCCTGGACATACACTTCCTTAAGTAGGTGGCACTTATATGCAGGGTCTCTCCTGCCTGGAAACACATAGCTCTTAATAAGGCTAGGGCCATATTTTAGACCCTGAAAGCAATTTCCAGTTGTGTGATTTGAAACCCAGCAAAATTATTAAGCACCTTGCTCTAAGACATGAAAAAGTGGGAGAGATAGAGAGGGGAGGGCATCACCTACATGCCTTCAGTCAGGAGCTGCAGTAAGGACATGGTGCAGACACATCTCCCTAGCACTCCTAGGACATACAGAAAGATACTAAAACTAGTTAAAACTGTTGAAGATAATTTCAACAGGCAGAAGGCAGTCATGTGAGCTGGAAAACAGGCAAGATGATGATTAGCACTGTACAAAAAAGGCACCAGGGATCAGCAATGATGAGGGCTATCTGATGAGCTGCTGCTGGGCTTGGAGCACAGGGTGCTGTTTCCCACTATGCTGAGCAGTTCTCCTGCCATTTGCCCTTTGCACAATGACCAGATGGAGAGCTGAGCAGAACTGGTGACAGCTCCTGGCATCTTTCCCTTCTGGTTTGTTGCCTTTCTTTAGCAGGAGGACGGTTCAGGTACTTGGCAAAGCCAGGGAGAAGGTTTACCTTCAGCTGGCTGGACTGCTGGTGCTAGCAAATATTTCCAAGACAGTGAAGCTTACAACTTCCGTTGCTGTTTTAAAGTAAGATACAGTTCTGGTTTTTCCCACTGGTATTTCAAGAAAGAGAATGTTACAATAGGTTTTATATGAATGGATGTATTCTTTATAGCTCTACAGTTCATTTAGGCTGTCCAAAATGCCATCTTTTTTCCAGGCAGCATTTCCTCATTACCATCTCTTCGGACTTCACCTGATTTCTTTCTGCTCCTCAGCTCTGCCCTTTTGTTTTCTCACCAGTGTTCTACCAGCTTTCAGTTTTACTTTATGACCTTCTCTTTTGATTCTTTTTCTCAGCTAACTAAACTGAACAACCAACACCATAAATATTTGTGACTTTGGTGATACTTTATAATGTAAAAAGGAGGGAGGTTCAGGAAGGAAGTGCATATTTTTAGAAGAAAAAGAGGATGTTCTGAATGTACCTGAAGATAGATGCCAGCAATGCTGGTACTGAAAAAAAAACCAGCATATGCAATGGGTGAATGCTTTTCTGATTTGAATTTATCTGAGGGATGAAACATGGTCTGATGGAGGAACTTTGGTCCTAACCACAGGATTTAAGATGACAACGTGACCATGCAAATATAGTGTGAAGAAAGAGATTTCTGTGTTCCTCAGGTGAACAAGGCCCAAACATCCCCATGCTGGGCTTTAAGGGTGCACTCAATAGTCATGGTTAGAAGAGCACAGACTGACAGACTGGAGAGACATCAGCCAGTGGACAGTCAGTGGGGGGAGAAAATGCCAAGCGGAGGTTCATGTTACTAACACAAAACTGACCTGCATATGGGCAAGACCAACAAACAAGGTAGTGAATGAGGTTGGAAGCAATCTGAGTCCCAAACTTCTGTTCAGCTGATGTCCATTCAGCCCCAGCCCACTACCCTTCCTGACAGGTAAGCACAACTCTCCATAGTGGTGCAGGCTGAGATGCTGTGCCAGGCATGGCATCATGACAGCCACACCCATCACTGTTTGCTAGAATTTAAATAATTAAATTTAAGTTTTAACAAACATCTGAACCATCTAAACATAAAAAGATACTTGTAGGTCTCTCACCAAGCAAAGCTTCTGTTAATGATACCTACTCTACAAATACCATGCTCAGGGAGAGGGTTCCAAATAATGCCAACCGATTTTCTCTCTAAGGTCCAGAAGATTTGCCGAAGAAGTCTCATAAGACACTTCCTCTACAGTCCTTAGTTTTCTTTTCAAAACCATGCTTAGGACTTCACCCCTCCTGTCGGTTCTGGGAGCCCTGTGCTGCCTTCATGCACCCCAGATGTTGGCTGTGGCCTGGGCCACTTGCCCCTGGCCAGGGCAGGGCACATTTGCACCTCAGCTAAGGCTAAAGCAATGTGAAGAGGGCATGACATAAGTACTAAGTCCCTACACATCTGCTGGGATGTTGTCAGCACCTCAAGCTGCCCCTCGGGCACCTCCCCGGGCACTCCCAGAAGAGGAGGAAGCATGAATCAAACCAAGCACAACCTGTTCGTGCCTTCAGCCAAAGCTTCAGCGAAATAAACCATGCCTTGAAGTACCTCAGGGAGCGGCCCGCAGCAGCACATCCTGAGGCAAGAGGACGAGAGGCAGGGCTGACTGTGGAAGGAAAACAAGACACAACCTTCCCGGCAAGGGGCGGGCATCGGGCGGCACCTGAGTCACGGCGGGGCCCTCGGATGCCGCGGCGGGAGCTGCTCCCGGCAGCGCCATTGCACTGGCCAGCGCTGAGCACAGAGCCACGGTCACCCTGCCCCAGCCTGCATCCCTACCGTCTGCATCCCTACCGTCTGCAGGGCCACTGCCCTGCTTACAGCTTTTACAGAATGCAGAATGTTGTCTGGTAGATAAAACTGAACTGAGTACAGAATTGGGGGGGGTTGCCCTTCACAAGAGATGGGGTTTTTTTCAGATAAAATAGCATTTAAAAGGGAATATGATAACTATGGGGTTTTTAAATAGCTTTTACCCAAAGTGATGTAATTACTCATAATCCAAGAACAGTTTGCCACACAAAAACAATTTTTAGTTGTTGTCCAAAATCAATGTGAGGCACATTCCTTCTGCTGTTAAAATCAATGGCAATTTGAGTTTTAGAAGATGCTGGATCATTGTTCTGTAAAAATGTAAATCAGATCTTTCCCTCTTTGGCCTGCTCTTTTTTAAAAAAGAAATCCATCACACCTTAACTATGTTAGTTTCCCTCTCTTATAAATATGTTTCTAAAGAAGTTTAAGGAAGATTTTACTCTTTTGACTGAAATATTTCCTTTATATCACAGTACCCATAGAGATGGTTCTGTGACCTTTCAGCAGCTACATGTGAATTTCCCAAGTACATAGGACTGGACTGCTTTCATTTCGGTGGTGGTTTTTCATAGCTGTGTGACTCTGGGATCCCCTACACGGGACATTCTAACAAGCCTCAGGAACATTCCTGAGACTCTGGGAAGCAGAGCCATCGTGTCCCACCACCTGTGGGCATGCTGCAATTTGCAGGGGCTAGTCATGGCACTAATTTCCTCCAAGGCTTCACTGAGAAATAGAAAAGAACGATTGAACTGAGAGAGGTCTAGTCAATACCTGCTGTCGCAGAGCTCTCTCTTTCAGTTCTAGTTATATGAAATCTGACAGCATGGTTTTCTTCCTCCTTGAACATTCAGCCAAAAAAAGAGGAGCTAATGTAGGAAAATAAACCTTTGGTGTGGGAAGAAAAGAATACAAAATAGTAAAACCATAAAATGTATTAAGTGTCTGGTTTTGAGATATTGCAGGCAATTAAAGCAGTAAAAGAAGTCAATATTTTCAAAAGTCTGTTTGTAATGAGAGGTAGAAATGAGAGGTCTAATCAAAGGTACTTTTCTAGCAAAGGAGACCATCAGCAGGAATTGTGGAAAGGATGTAGCACCCATATCTGTGTCTGCAGAGACAAATGACACTGTAGTTCCAGTGTAGATCCCTTAACCTAGCACAAGTGCTTACTCAAGCTGGAAGGGGTGATTCATTCTCCCCCCAGCTCCCAGGCCTCAGTCCCATTCTCTCCCTTGCACTTGCATTTGACCTCTAAAAGTCCTCTAGTCCAACCCACCTGCAGTAAGCAGCAAAGTCTTCAACTACATCAGGTTGCTCACAGCCCTGTCCAACATGACCGTGAGCATTTCCAGGGATGAAGCATCTACCAGCTCTCTGGGCAAGCTGTTCCAGGGTTTTACTTAGTCCACAGCTATAACCCTACAGTCAATTATTCCAGCCCCTTCTTAGTCTTTCAGTTACCATCATGTCTCTGAAAGTTGTTAGCTTTCAAGGAAAGCAATGCATCTTACTGACCTGTGGTCTGCTTGATGCATTCTGGGTTTTACCAGGAATGAAAATGATACACATACAGTCCACCAGGCAAAACCTGAGTTTAAACAGCTGAGCTTCATTTTCTTAGAAGCCTTTACCCTCTGTTTAAGCTAAACAATAGATGAACATCGTTACTGCACCTTACCCAGGCAGGTTGCTGACATAGTTCTACATGTGGGCAATTAGGTGTGTAATGTTGTGCTGCAAGCATCAACTAGGGATGAGTATTTTATAAAGCCAACATTGCACATCATTCATTTGGGATGTGCAAGCTTCCCCTGCTGATTCATGTCAAATCAATTCTACATACTGTAGAGTACAATGGTGCAGTAAGAAACACTGATAAATGTGTTAAGCAGAGGCACTAGTCTGTGGTGCTAATACACACAGAGTGGAATTCAAAGCCCCTCAGCGCCTGTGTGGCCCAGCCTGCCACCCCTGGGAATAGTCATCCTTTAAAGCCACAGCGCTGAGAACGCTAAGCCTCCTTGTCAGAGCAATGTTCCAGAAGAAATTAGATGACTGCAGCTTTTAAGTCAGTCTGGCAGAGGCTAGGGTTGAGGAAAGGGCAGGGGAACGGCAAGCACCTTGAAATAAAACACAGGGTCCAAGTATAACAAAGTTGTGTTGGAAGCAGGAGGGGTGGTTAGCAGTCTTGCCCACAGGTCACATCCCACAGAGCTCCTTGTGGGTGGGGCAGGACCTCTCTGCAGCAGGCACAGCACAAACACAGCCGAGGAAGAGACGCGTTGCCCCAGCCCACCCTGGCATTTAGCCACACGTGGGGCAAACATACATTGCTGCTCCAGTGTCAGAAATCAGCCAGCTTTACAAGCTGAAACACACTTTTCTGCCTTCCTTTAAAAAAGACAACTCTCCCCTATCAAAAGGTGGAGTTGGACTCAGTTATTCTGCCATTCTGATCTTAATGGGCTTCACGCTGTTGGCATTATTAGACAAGCCTTTACTGTGTGGGTGGAAGCAGAAAGTCTGCCAAGAGCTCCAAAACTATGTGAAGAATGGAGGTTTCTGATGAGAGCCTCTGATGATGAATCTCCTGCTACTGCGTTCGTGAGAACAGGGTGGAAGTCTGAGCTCTGCGCTACCTTTTCTCTGCTGACAGTGCTCTCACTGCAGGGTTGGAACAAAAATGCAATGATTATAAAAAGTGACACGATCAATGATCCATACAAGGGATGTAACAAGGCAACTACCTTGTCAAAATGATATGAGGAGCAGTTATAGCAAAAAAGCAAATAGCCTCAGTGATGCTTTTTTTTCCCTGTAAAAGTAGGTTGAAGAAACCAGGATACATCAAAGCTGACAGTTCATTGAATTTGGCAGCAGTTCAAAGGTAGAACGTCTTGTCCGTACTGTGCAGAGCTCACACTCACTGTCTGCAAGAGGTAAGAAACAAGGAGCACGGACACCTCACACAAAGGAGTGAACTGATTATTCTTCCAAATTTCAGAGGATGCTCTATGCAGCCCTCTGCACAGGAAATGCACATAGTTAATGAGAAATTACTGTAATAAAATAACAACCCCCTGGCTGGCAGGTGACATAAAGGAATTATGTAAAAAAATACACTCCACTGAGCTTCTAATACTTCTACTGGTATACAATAAAAAGACAAGAAGAGCTGTTTACAAAGACTATCCATGTGTGTAAAGTCACGCAAAAAGCTGCATTCAAGTGAAAGGTGAGGAGGGTGTCAGGATATCGCCTATCTGGAGCTAAAGCTTCAAAACAGTTTTTCTCAGTGATAACTGCGTCTGGAGTTTAGTGCATTTCAGCTCAGAAAATTTTTAACTTGTCTAATTATAGCATGTTAGTAGTGATACTATAATTATGAGAACAGAGCACTCTCATATACATGCCTAGAAGAGTTGCTGGTGCCAAGGAGAGCTGGTAGCAGCAGTAGGTGTCCTCAGCATACACTGAACTACTTTAGTTCTTGTTAAAATGTATGTAAGGGCTTAGGCACCTGCTGCTGACCAAGTGCCTGTGCAGGAGCAGGAACTAAAAACGCTCAGTCCCCAGCAAAAGCATAGCACGGTACCTTTGATCTGCAAAGGTTTAGACTCATGTGCTTCATTTCTCATTTCCTACAGAAAGAAAGAGCACAAACAACTTAATTCTGTGGCTTGATGTGGTAATTCATTAAAGAGCAGTAACTTGGCATTTCTGAGTTCCAGCTGTTTTGGCCTGACACAGAGAAGCCATCCTGGAGATGAAAGGGTCCAGGGACATCCTACAGCAGCCATTCCCACACAGAGGCTGGGGGCAACAGTGAACAAGCCAAAGGAACTTTCAATTTTAGAAAAATTCAGTGAATACAATTACTCCAACAATGAAATAAAAACAGCCTTTAGTCCAACCATACTAAAGAGCTTCCTTTTAAATGAGAAAAACATATTACAGGAATACAGAATGCCTCTAAATTTGATTAGATAGAAATTTGGTATTTAAAGTTATCAAATCATAACAGTACAGCTATTAGACAGTGATACAGCCAAAGCAGAAAATGAGATCAAGTTCAGAAACAAAATATTTTGCCACAGAAATCACCAAAAAGATAAACCTTAAATGCAAGAGACAAAACTGTAGCAGGACTCAAAAGGCAAAACTTGCCTCATTTAAAATGGAGTTATGTGGGAGAAATAAGGACAGACAAAAAACAAGGACTAGATCTCATAATTCCAATACTTTGATAAAAGCAGCTGATTAGAGGTGTGGATGCATTAACCTTCTGCTCAGGGAAGAAGCCAACATGACCTACATCCATCACATCATCAGCACCATGAAGCTAAGTAGGATGGATATGGATGTGAAAGGTCACTACGTAGATTCTGACAATAGTGTAATCATGCCATCCTCCTTTTCAAACAGACCAATAAACACAAGAAACCCTAGTAATTGTTAGATATTGCTGCTCAAGTACTGAAATGAAAATTTGTGTCAAAGGATTGAAACAAAAATTACAGCAGAAAAATAAACAGGTTTTAGCCGACTGCATCTTGAAAATGCTAAAAATGCAATAAATTATGAAGGCAGGAAGTTGGAAAGAAGACTATGGACCAAATTATGTACCAGAGGCACAGCAGAAATGTTAGGTGTCATCAGAATAGGTGTAAGGCTTAATGAAAACCATAAAACTAAAAGATGGGACTGTAAGCTCAAATGTATTTATGCATAAAAGACAAGTCTGGAGATATGTCACCTCAGCAGCATTAAAAACAATAGTTTTGGAAGCAAACCCAAGTATTTTAAGTACTATTTTCATGCTGAAGTAAGTAGACACTGTTTAAAAAGAGTTGTGAGGAAGGCAAGGCGCTCAAGAAAAAATTACAAGACTGACTAGAGCATTGTTTTTAATATAATTTATTTTCAAAAGTGTAAATCAGGCTTGTTTCTTTGAAGACTGGCCCCCAGAGACTGCAGCCTCTGCTCAAAGCAAGAACTCTTCTTTCCCAGGACCCCATCACGACCTCCTGTGGACTTTAACATGGCTTTGGTTGGCAGTCACAGTCTCAACCTACACACTTGGGACATGATCGTCTGTGGGGCTGGGATGTTCTTTTTGGCTGCTGACCTTGCACAGCAGGAATAGTTCAGTATCTTTGGCTATGCTGAGGAAAATCTCACTCTGTCTAAGGGTGAGGGAATGGATTCAGCCATATCTAAGACTTTTGCTCATGATGAGCCCATGAGGCTGCTCTGGATAGCAACCAGGAGTCTACCCTGTCTTCCCCTAGAGCTCCTTGGGTTATTATCAGAATTACTCTAGGGGATGTGACATTTCTATACCCTTCTCCCATCTAAGTATTTGAAGTGTACTAATCATGTACATAGTGAGAAAGAGTCCCTGCCCAGAGTTTACAGTGTGAGTGGTCAAAACAAGAAAAGAGTGAGGGAGGAAGAGAGGAATATCCATCATTTTTTATCTCATTATCTATCTATATCTTGTATTGTTCACAGCTGGGAAAAAAATGCATTCCTAGGATAATAAAAACCAAACCACCCATCCTTCCCAGGGAAAGCCAAAATACTTTTCATCTGACAAGAAGTACTGTTATGTTAAAAAACCTCCTACACAAAACCTGACCTGGACTGGTTGCTGTATCACCAAAGATTATTCCCAATAGCTGGCAGGTTGCTGCTGGTAGCTTACAGCTGAAGAGCCCACCCAGGGCCCCATCACAGTTCACCTGAGGTCAGCAGCAGGGCCAGAAACACCAACAGCAGCCACTGCTTTGAGTGGCTCACTCTTCAGCTGCATATCTCCAGAGGGCTCTCTGAAGATGGTCAGTGAGAATGGGAAAAACCCCAAAACACCAGTTATTTTGTATGTTTAATTTTTATCTTGGCCTTTTTTTTCCAATTGCCTGTAAAATACATTCTCAGTCTTCCTTTTTCCCAGGCCACGTGAGTGGAAGTCCCAAGAAGACTGCAAAGACCACAGGGCAAAGGCAGGTTCTGCCTTCTCAGGTGAGAGCTAGAATAACCCTTAAAAGTGGGAAAGGATATCTGAACACTTCAGCTGAGCAAGCATCAGAGACAGCACATTGGATTTACAGGTTCTGCTGGGAAGATGGGCAGGGGAGGGCTGAGAGTTGTGTGCTGAGGCTTTAGTATCCTGCAACCAGGAAGGCAGGCTACAGGCTGGTCTGCACAGACAGTGATACTTCAATAAAACAGACTATTAAAATAATATTCAATAGTTTTAACTCGGGTCAAATGTCCAGGTATAATGGTTTTCTCAAAATGTACAATAGATTTTCTATGGACACTTAAGGCTGAAAGAGGAAAGGACTTATATCACGATCAGAGTGTTCTGCAGGGAAACAGCCTCCTGAAAAATATTACTACAGTGATGACTTAATAACTATCCTGACTATCAGAAGCTGGCACCATGAGGTCCATCAACAAAGCAGTTTGAATGGATTTAATACTTTAAAAATTCCAACACGGAATGACAACTATTCAGATTCATGTATATGTTTTCAGACAAACCAGAGCATTTACAAAAATACTCTCCCTCATCTCTTTTTTTAAAACATGATTTACTGTTTTTTCTAAGCAGTAAGGCAGTGTTTTCTCTCAACAACAGGATTATCTCAAACCGTTTACACTGGTTGTGATTAAAGAGAAAGGGATAGGCAGCATGGCACATGAAGAGGGATTACAAATGCTGCCCTTAACTGATTCTCTAAATCAGAACACCTAATACTCTGTGGAAATACAGTGTTGCACTCTTATCAGCTCCCTTATACTGAGTAACATGACAGCTCCAAATCCCAGTCCCACTAGTTCTGAGATTAAGAAGAAAATTGTTGTCAGGCTGCAATGGATAATGATGGATTTACGATTCTTTGGAAAACCACACATTGTTTTGAAGGATTAGATGTTGTAATTCATACAGCAAGTCAACAAAAACTTACTGGAGCAGGAACAGGCAAGGAGCAAGGCATCCAATTACTAATGCAAAATAATGCAGTTTATACTTTGTTCACCCTACTGTGATTAGCATTAGCTCTTATAAAATCACTCTCCTCCAGCAGAAGCTGCTTGCTATATGAAGTGAAAATATACTTCCCCTTTAAAGAGCTTCTACTCTTCATTGTAGACGTGCCCAAATTTTGAGAGGAATACCCAAAAGCAGGCAGGGAAGGAGAGAGCAGGGCCGGGCTCACAGGGCTCTCTGAGTTTGGAGCACAGCAGAGGGACAGAGGCACACCAGGGTGACCCCACGCTGTCCCCTCCCCGGCACACTGCAGCCACCAGCAAACCCTTGGATGGGCTGAGGTGGGTCCTGCCCTGCCACAGCCTGGGTCTGCCCCGCGGGAGAGGTGCGGTTTGAGCACAGGATTATAAACAAGCCAGTACTGATTTCCACTTCTCCTGGAGGCACTGCAAAAGAGGAGGCAGACTGCGGACAGATGGCACTAGCCACCCATGTTAGCTGAGTTAATCACTGTGGAACTCTGGGTAAAGTGACCACTTTCTTCATGCCCAGTTTGGAACTACTTGATCATCACAAACACCTTGTTATCCTTTCTGTGTCTTCTATTAGCAGCCCCAGCAGTGCCATAGGAGCAAACTAGCTGTTACAGTGGCAAGATTCTTGGGACTCATTATTCTCTGAACTCGGGGTAATTAAAGCTTTAGCAGCATTGACAAGGGTGGACTTTAATCACATTTTCTCTCCCTGAAATTATGAGCAGCATGGTGAGAAAGAACATCATATTAACACCAGTGACAGAGAAAATTCCATAATTATTTGACCTATTTGACAAGAAACAACATATTTTGGTCTTGTGGGACACTATTTGGGGTAAATCTGGCTCTTAAAATACACTGAAAGTGGTGAGCTGGTGCAGGTCTTCAATCCTAGTCAATTATTTGTCTACAGCACCAGATGCTGCAGAGAGACGTAAGAGGAAGATGTAATGCAGAATAGTAACTACTGTTAATGTAAAATGCAAGAAAATGGATTATAAACACAGGGCAAATAACTTTTTTCCACTCTAACCCCTAAGAATTTTGCAAAAAAGCACCCTCAAAAGCTAAGACCAGTTTGTTACGTGATCATACCTCAGAACAGAGAGTGAGCGCATTCACATGACTTCCGTGTTGGAATCTCAAAACAGCAGCTTCATCCAGTCTTGTTTATGAGACCTGAAAATACAAAATTGTGAAGGATGACTTGCTTGGAAGCTTTTTCTACACAGATCAAGTACTTAAAAGTTAGACAAAGTTGTACATGCAGCATGAAGCATTTGTCGTCTGCACGACAGAAGAAAACACCATATTCGGAAGAAACAGATGTTGCAGTTTCAAGCCTGATTCTTTTGTCCAGTGTTTGATCTAGGAACAGTAATCACATCCCATTTACTGCACTGATAAAGAACATGCAACTGCCACAGTCAGTTTGGATGGATGCCAAGGCAAACTCAGGCAGAACTTAAAAATCCCGTTAAGATGACTGAGTGGCAAATGATGGTTATATATTCTAATCAGTTTGTTAATTTACTTCTGGAAAAACTGGATTAATTTGTTTCTAATCAAAACAAGGACCTATTCATTACAGTGTGTATGATGAACCTCTAATACAGAGGCATAGGTAGGATTTCTAACAATTTTTTTTAAAAAAAGGAGACAGATTTGGTAACTCACTCCCCAAAAGAAAACCATTTGGGCTTGTTTCCCTGGAATACACACTTCTAACCCTTTATCCATGTTGGTGGGCCTTCCATTCCAAGCTCTTTTGTCCTTTCAGTGCTGCAGCCCTCACTGACTTTTCACTCTACTTTCAAATGTTCCAGCTGTTCTCTTCTTACCCATACTCTCAAACACTAGGATCTATTTAACCTCTTCCATTTGTATCCTATTGATTAAGTGAGGATAGTCCTATCTGCTGAGGCCTTTTTGTCACCTCTGCTGCTGCTGCCTTGGCTGGGTCACCTACGACTCTGCTTTCCACAGTGCTCAGATTCTGCCTCTTCTCTCTCAAAAGGTAGGATTACAATATTCATGAGATACAGGTTAAAATTATGTGCAAGGTATAACTTATTTTACATCAGCCCTAGCAAGCTTTCTGTCTAAATCCTGAATAATGTTTAATTTGCCCTTCTCTGAACTCCAGCCTTGTTGATTCCACTCTGATAACAAGGTATCTGAAGCCCCTCCTGAGCAAACATACCAGCAGCAATTTCATCAGTGCTCAGTGGAGAAGTCAATGGTAACGTCTTCACTCCTGACAAACCTGCAGATGCTCCAAGAAGATGAGGATGATGCTGGGACTCAGTACATCTGCAGCCCAGAATGACAATGGCCAGCTCCTACTGGAGCTATTAAATGCCAAACATTTAGTGCCAAAACATTTGGCATTGTTTGCTTAGTTCTCCCAAATGGGTAATTCTGAAATGACATTTCCCATGCTGTGACCTTGCTCTTGTTCTCTGACTGATAACAGCATGAGCACTTTGGAAAGACCAGGAGAGGGATGAACCAGCAGACCAGCTGGCAGTCTGGGAGTCTCACACTAGAGCCAGGCTGGCAAACCCAAAATCTCACGCCCCAGCCCCATCGTTTCCTCCATCAGCTGTTGTGTCTTTCCTCTCCAGTGTCACTTACTCAGCACCCGGGGCTTACAGAGTCTCATTAAAACCCCACCACCAAGCTCCACAGTGAAGGGGGGCGCAGCAGGTATGTGCCAGCCTCTGGTGGGTCTGGGGCATGCTTCCCTGCCTGGGAGATGCAGCGTGGGGACCAGGAAGCAGCACATCCCTTTCCTGCTCACACCTCAGCTATACTCCCTATGCCCCACTCCATCCCTTTCTGCATCTCAAGTTCTTATTTTTTATTTTTAAACAGCCAGATTGAGTCTTAATTATTTAAGCACCTTCCAGATTTAGAAAGCTGTTTTGGCTGTGAAAGGAACAGTCGGTGTAATCATCTCTCATCAATAAACCATGGAAACAAATGTGTACGCCTATTGGGAAGGAATTTTATTTAAAGCACACTGAAAAGCGCTTTAAATAAAGTGTGAAAGATGTGAAAAGACCTAATGCTGGTCATGTTTCAGTGAGCTCAGCACATTTTGGCTCAAGTGAGAAAAAATGGGACTTATGCCTTATTCAATTCAGACGGCCTGACTTCTCACAAATAGGAAGGGATGCCTCAGAAACATCCAAAACACAAACTTGGGCAAAGGGTCTTCAGAAAGGCACACTCACCTGACAGTTGTACTGGTTTTCATAGGGTTTGGGGGTTTTTTCCAAAGTGGTAAAACATGTAAGGCAAGGGTTTGGTCCTTCAGGGAAATAAAGATTTGAGCTTTAAAACAAAAAGAGGAAAAAACCCCTTTAACATTAACCAAATAGCATTCCTAACATCTTACTATAATAAAAGAAATAAGATTAAAGAACAGTGGCATAGCCTCAATGTTTACTTTAGTGAGAGATTTTGTCTTATCCCAGAAAGAGCTTAAGGAACATCATTTCTGATCCCACTGGGAAACAATCTGCATTATTGTACTCACAGAATCATAGAATCATA
>VYZR01011721.1:10495-41380 GCA_013400675.1 Oxylabes madagascariensis | reverse complement strand
TGGGGCTTCAGCACTTTTATACATTTAGCAAATTAGCATAGTTGACAAGAATCCCCAGTTTGAGGTACAGTTAAGAAAGTAATTCCCCACTTGGTTTGGTCCCCTATTGAAGCCTCCCCCTTGATTCTGGCCCCACATTGTTTATGTCTACATATATGGGAATGTTGTTGGTTCACTGAAGAAACAAGATTATAATAGGATTTCAGCAATGTGTTTTGTCTAACAAAGTACTAGACTTAGCTTAAGAAACTATGTGACTGTGCAATAATAGTCTACAGAGCTACAAATATCTAAAATATATATAAAAAGCAAAAACCTTTTGGCATCAGCCTTGCCAATACCTTTGCTGCTCTAACAGGTGCTACTGGTACTGCTTGAAAGCTCGAGTTTCTTGGCAATGTACTGACAGTCACAGCCTGATGAAAATGTGCATTTCAGATGGTTTTCCCTTGTGAACTTGTCAGATTTCCACGTCACCTTTTGGAAAAAATGAGTGGAGGTGAGCCCTGGCTCCCCTGCATAGACCCAGGAGCAAGAGTCGTGTGAGCTTCCTGAGTGGATGTTACCCAGAGAGATGGATTTTGCCCTGAAGGTCTGGCTCAGGGTTAGATGCCAAACTGCTCTTTAGACTCCAGTTGCAGTGTCTAAGCTTTAGCTGACGGATTATATTGGGTTTGTGAACAAAGTTTCACGACACATTTGCCCTCTGTCTGTTGTTGCTTGCTGTTTGTGTGGCTTGGGAAAGTTTCTGGAATTTTTTCGTACTGGTTCCTCTGATTGCAGGTGGATATGTGGTAGGAAAGTGTCTGCCTTGGCATATCAAATCTTGTACTCCCCCTCAGCAAGTATCATCAGTGGAGCTATGCTGTCATCACGTTGGACAGCATAAAAAGCACTGATTGCATCAAAAAGGATTCAAAACTTCTTTAAAGTTGGTGACAGGGAAACATGAGCAATATTTGAAGGGGTAGGAGATTTTTTTGGATTTTGATCTGGACTAAAATTCTCATGAAACACTCTGGAAAGCAGAGTGAGACTCCATCTACTTTTTAATGAACTTGCATATCTGGAAAGAAATACAAACAGAATTGTGCAGAAAACCTAATTTTTAATGTGTAAACATATACATGTGATAGAGATTTGGACTGAAACTGGTTTTAGTTGTATGGGCCACATAGCTTCAGAAAAAAACTAATGCTATTGGTGAAGCTCCTTATATCATAACTTTTCTTCAAAGAACGGGCTTTAGTCCAGTCAGAAATCTGACATAGCAGCTTAATTACAGAGAGTAAAATAATAGATTTAGTTTTTAAAAAATCTAATTTCTATTTGTGGTGGAAGGTTTACATATAACTCCTGAGATATATTTATTAAAAGCCACCCCAACAATGCACACAGAGCCACATCAAGGCCACATTGCCTTGGTGGACTGGTTTTATGCTTTATGTTAAGTTTTGAAGTTATGCTTTCTTTTATGGTTATTTCTCTACATGCAGCTTCCAGCATATGCCACAGCCACACAAAAGCTGCTCCTGATGGCCTCTGATCTGAAAACACTGCAGCAGGAAATCTCCTCTGGATATTTATTTGACAAAACAAGGTGAGAAAGGAGATCTCTTCTTCTGTGTTGGTCCCTGGCAGTAAATTTATTACCCATGTTATGCATAAACTATGAACTGGATGAGGTCTGAAAAGTCAGTGTTGATCCCTGATCTGACAGAGCGAATGTGCAGGAAAGTCATGTGGAATCACTGGAATTGGAGGGAATGGCATCTTGGGGAATAAGATTTGGCAGTGACTCCACACTACATCTCCTGATTGCACTGAACGTTTTTTCCCAGGCTAGGGATTAATTTAACTCTGCGTGGCTTTATGATATCCAACTGCTGCAGTGCTTGTGGCTATGTGCTGTAATCATCCTGACTGGATCTCACTCTGGATGACTGCCACATTGCTGTCCCGTGGGTTAGGAATGTGCGTGCATCCAAAACCAAAAAACAGTAGCAGAATAAATAGACATAAATAATGTAAATATATAGAAATATATTATTTATATTTATATAGGTGTTGGTTATAGCTGCTACCTTTACAGAAATTGTGAAAAAAATAAGGTAATGGAATTAATAAGTAATTGTTGAGCTGTTTTGGTTTGTACGTACCCTTGATTTGTTTTGTCTGTACCTTTGATTTGATTTGTACATATTCTTCCACACCTTCTCCAAACACTGCTTGCTTTCCTCAGCTATTTTTTTAAGGTTTAATGAATCTTTTGAAAACAGTCAGGTGAACCTCAGTGATCTGCAAACAGAAGGTTGAAATCCACATCTGTGAGCATCAGAGCACAATTGGCTTCTTGTATGCCATAAACTGTTCCAGGGCTGCATTTGAGCCAGAACTTTTCTTTAGACACTCCAAATCCTTCATCTGGTACCTTGTATTCAGGAAGGGACAGAGGAAAGACTGAGTTTGATGTTCTCTATTTAATGGGCTTGATTGGAATTGTACATCTCTGTTGCTTCACTCACTTCAGTAAAGAGCGCTTCTCTGCGTCTCTCAGATTTCAGAATTGGGATGGAAATTGATAGTGGTATCACAAAAAGGAAAATACTATTTGGAACTAACACTCGAGAAAAATGACACAGCCTGGGTTTGAAAATGGAACTAATTTATTCACCGGCTCCCTTGGCAGTAAAGCAGAAATAAGTGGGAAGGATGAGAAGTGATAACAGTGATGAAAGCTGTGGCATCTTCCTGTGGGCAGGCACTAAGGCTGTTTTAAAAATGTGCAGTCAGTTTTCTGACACAGAGTCACCACCTTCTGAGAAAGGTCTGGATTTCTAACATTAGGCTTAAGGCTCAAGAAAAAAAAAAATTACATCTCTTCAGCCCACTTCTCACTTGTGTTTTGTATTCTGCTGCTTGGCTTTGGCTGTCAGCAACAGAATCACATTAGGTGGGTGGGGATCCCTATAGAATCCCTCATTCCAGCTCTCCAGCTGGAAAACAGCAAAGCCCCAGTGCTGGAGGGTGCTCTGGGAGCACTTGCACAGGTGGGCTTTGTGCTGGCGCTGGGCGTGCAGAGACCAGAGCTCAGACTGGGGTCAGCTCTGTGATCGCTTGAGCTCAGCTTGTGTCTAGAAATCCGAGGAAAATGGACCCCTCTGCCCCTGGCGATGAGTTCATCTGCTGTGCTTGCATGCTCAAATTAACTTGGCGAGAAGATTGACCCTGGAGGGCAGCAGTGGATTTGACCATGGCAGACAGAGCAGCAGTCATTGCCGATCCCTGGGTACACGCAGCACTGTCAGTGCACCTTCTTCTGCTGAAGCCACTGTCAGACCAGCTGCTTTCCTCCCTGACTCCAGCCTGGAATTGTTCAGCCTTACCTGATTTAAGCTATTTTGTGAGGTTTTTGTTTCACGACACCTTGTTGCTCCCTGACACTCACTGCTCTACCTGACTGTCCCAGTCTGGCCAGCAGCTTTTCTAGTTTTTGCTCTTAGCAAGAGGGCAGGTAACTCTTGAGAGCTCACAGCATCTCCTGGCTGATCAGGGACCCGGGAACAACTTCTCCTGGCTCACACCTGGGAGCAGGCACTCATATAAATCTCCCCCCTCAGGTTTCTGGGTTCTTGGCTTTTGACCCTGATGCTGGAAGCTATTGGCTGTGATTAGGAGGAGCCTGCACCAAGACATATGTGGGTGATTTGTAGTAAGTTCATACCTTAGCAAGTTTTTTTTCTACTCTATGATATATTTGTGTTATTGTCTGCAAAAAATACATCTAGTTTAGTAAACTCATGAAAACAAGTGTAGTAGTGTCTGTCAGCTTGTCCTTTCCCTTTCTCATTCCTCCTTTTCACTCGGTTCCAGCAGACCACTCTTGTATTTCTTGGCTCCTTTTTCCTCCCGCACTCTTCAAAATGAGAGGTGCTGAACAGATTTTGCCTTATGCACACAATAAATGTATTTAAATAAGCAAAACTTCAGCAGAATGGGGAGGGACAGAGAAGCATAGATTATGTCAGATATGGAAACCTGCTCAACCTGCATCAGGAGATCCTTGTAAGGCTCTTGGCAGAGAGGCAAACACCCTGGCCATATCCTGTTTGTGCTGGATATGACTGCAGCAGCAGCTCCTTTGTCCTTGATTGTATGTTCTCCATAACATGGCAGTCTGGCTCAGAACAGTGCCCTCTAGACCTGGATCTCCTGCTTCGAGAAGGGTATGGGGCTTTTTTAGGGTGTTACAGTTCGGGGCTCTGTGAGGATTCTTCTATCACTGGATAAAATCCGAACACTTGGGAAACCAGTGAAGCTGCTACTGCAAACTGCAGCCAGGCCATGGTGACACAAGCAAGTTTTAAAACAAATTTTGAGTTATCCTGAGTGTTTACAGTCATGTCCCCAGAAAGCTGTGGTTTAGCTTCTCCCAGGAACATTAGGAGCAGGAAGCTTCTTTCCTCAGGAGCAGAGTTGGCAGAATGATGGAGCCTGTATATGATGGTTTCAGTAAGGGAGATCCACCTTCCCTCAGTTTCACTGCAGCCATTGCTCCAGATTAGTGGTGCAATTCTTTCCCTCCTGTTTCTGTTTCATTTCGATGTCTTGCTGCGTCTCTTTCCTGCTCCCTTCAGCTTAGGGTTTTTCATCTTGTTCTGTGAATCCAGCAGCTGCCAGGATCCTCAGAACCATTGAACTCTTTTGATTTGTGGCTTTTCCCATCTGTGCTGATGGGTAACAGGGTCTCACTTTACCATCCCTCTACTTGTGTGTTTAATGTTTGTGCAGTGACTGTTGTCATTTTCTGCTTGTGCTGCTGTAACATTCAAAAACACCATGAAGACTGAAGCCTAGTCAAGCCAGCACTCACAAAGCCTAAGTAAATGAGAAAATGTGGTGTGTATCCCAAAGAGCTTTAATTCCTATGTGATGGTTAGACTTTTTTAAGGGCTTTATATAAGGCTACCAGCATGTGAGAAGGAGTTGTCTAGTTTGACTGAAGAGAAGAAAAGCTGGCAGTCTCCCTGCCTGTGGTTTGGGTCAGGACTGGTGTGAGCAGCCTCCTGCCTCGCTGCTCCTCTCCCAGTCAGCTTTAGCATTGAGGAGCAAGCAATGAGAAAGTTTCCTGTGACCTCAAAGCAACATCTATAAATCCAGACACTGTTACCTAAGAGTAGAGACAGCTCCTGCATGTAATTTAGAGGATCAGTGCACTGCAGGACTCCTCAGTAACATAAGCCACAGATGTTTATCACAGCTATTCTTTTTTTCTGTAATAGCTGTAGCATCTTGTTGAGTGCATAGCACAGGAGAAGGGACCAACATGGCTCTAAACTGCCTGGTTTTAGCTCAAAGTGGGCCTTTATTAAAATACTCAAACCCCATTTGCTATATTTGGAGATTATATTACCCTTTGTAGATGTTTGCAGATTGCTAAATTAGGATACCGAGCAATTATAAAATGGAAGTGCTTTATGAATTTAATTTTCTGATACTAAAAGCACAAGGGAAAAGTACCAATATTAACACTGTAGAGTCTCCAGGATAATTCTGTAGGAGAAAGTTACTGGTAAATATTCTAAGTAAGCTCTGCAGGGACAGACTGGTTGTGCAGCAGCCCACTTGCCCCATCTGGACCCAGATCACTGAGAACTCTGTGGCCCTCTGTGACAAGTCTCATTTGTAAAAGGATCTCTGCCTTTTCCAAAACAAAAAAGTTCCTGCCCTTGCTCTTTTCATCATTCCACAACTGCCTCCATCCACAGCAGGGCACCATTCCCTTCTTGGCCTCATCTCTCTCAATTCAGTACCCGCCTGGAACGAGCCAAACAGGGTTGCTACAGACAAACAACAGGGTCATTTGGACTAGACTTCTTTCAAATCAGGATCTCTCTTCTACCTTTGTAGACAGGGTCTCAGAAAGACCAATAAATAAATAAATAAATAATGTTTTTTTAAAAATTAAAAATTGTTGCTTGAAGACCTTCCCACTGCTATGGGTCCAGTGCTCAGATTCCAGGATATTGCTAATAGCAGTTGAAACTGTAACATTTTTCTCACCTATTTTGCTTCCTTCCCTCAAGGTTTACATTTTCATTTGCTTTCACGCAGCAAATAAATTCCATGAAAGGGAAATGTTTAATAAACAGCCTCTGGTAAAGAGTATGGCATAACTGGCATAACTCTTTCACTTTTAGAAACATGAAGATTGCATCACTGAATATTATGCCTGTCAGTAAATTAAATAAAAAACTCAAACCAAGTTCAGGAAATTAAATTCATTACAAAGATAATGGAAAATTCTGATTTTCCTTGCTGCTGTAGTCATGCACACTTTAATTGTTTCCTTGAACAGTCAATACCTTGTAAAGAAAATAAACATCCTCTTCTCTTAAGACACTGCTCAGTTTTATTGGGATATGGGGTGGTGTTTTACTGCTGGCCTAGAGTCACTAAATGCCTGAGCTTGTGGGATTCAGGAAATGTCTGCCCTCACAGGTGCCATTGGCATTGGCCTGTTCTGGCTCTGCTGCAGCTGTAAATAACTCTTCTGAGGCACATGGGAAAGATCCTGGGCCATAACTCCCCTGAACTGAAGTATTCCAGCTGTATTTCAGCCTGGCCTATCCCACAGTATTGCATTTTATTCATCTTTGCAGAGCAGGGGTAAACACAGCTGAAATGTTTGCAGTGGAGGAGGAGGAGGTGGCTGTGCACATCAGTTCTAGGGATGCCAGACTTTGGTGGAACAGAGCAAGGAGCAGATAACTTTGCCCTACTTCATTTATTAATCAGTTTGATTATTTTACTCTCTCCAGTTTTGCAAATCAGACATAATCAGGTTCCCTTAATAGCGTGATAGGTCTGTGTGTTCAATTATAGAGGGCACCATTATTCATAGATCCTTCTAATTTCCCCATATAGACTAATCTTATTAATATTTATCTTCTAATCTATTTACAAATTCAGAGACGGTAATCTCTGTCTAAATGAAGCTACTGTTCATACAGAGTTCTCCTCTTTAAAAGAGTCATGGTAGCATTTAATATTGTGAAAAGCTTAAAGCAGAAAACCTGTAATTAATTGTGAAGCGTCATTAACAATGATGGTGTCCAAAATGTTTGTGTGGCTGATTTTTAAGGTTCCTTCCAGCCCAAACCATTCCATGTTGTCAAAACAAAAGGCAGGAGGGATAACGGCATACAGCAGGTGAAAACTCAAGTTCAGAAACTCCCAACCACATTAGTTCTTGACCTCTGTGTCTGGCTACAGAAACTGCCTTGTTAAATGGTCAGGAAACAAAGTGCTTGGATCACTTGCCCAGGTCCCAAAAGATCCAGTGTCTGCCTCCTTCCACCCATTTGTTTTAATCAATGGCAGCAGAGGAGTGGGGGAAAAAACCAAGCAGGCATTTTGAAAAATGTAGGTTAGGACCTAAGAGCAACTGCAGCTTCTTCCAGTTCTGGGCGCTCTGTTTGGCTCCTGAAACATGAGGAACTGTGTCTGGAGAGCTAATATGGAATATATTCACTGTGTACTAGCTGGAAATAGCTAAGTGGGTATGTAAGGGACTTTGGCACTTCTCAGTCCCTGTCAATGACAAAAAGGGTTGTGTGAAGCATTTAGGGTCACATATGCCCGTCCCTACTCAGTAAAGCAGTTCAGGGGGCTTTTGAGCCCCTCGATTTCTGCTCTTGGTTTTATCAGCAGGAGGTTTTTCAAAAGCAAGAGGCTGCCCTTATCTCACAAACAGGCTAAGCTGCCTTATAGCAAAATAGTTCTCAAAAACTCTTAATTCCTCAAAATGTTAATGTTGTTCTCCCTCCCCTGCTGCAGTGTTTGATGCATTTAAGACCATTCCTTTCTTACCTGTGCATTTGGGAAATACTGTTTCTAATGATGTCATTCTGCTGTTTATTCCCTCAAAGGGTGACTGAAAATGCTCTGTATTTTCCTCAGGCTGATGAATTCGCAGGTTGATGCATCCAAGTCAGTCATTACCCCTCTAAGTGTTCATGTTCCTGCATCAGCTTATTCAGGGCAGTTCTTCCAGGTGTGCATCAGTGGGCCTGATATTTCTGAGTCTGGGAGATTTTAGCTTGCTAGTAGCTGCTGGTCTTTTCTCAAGGGAAAAATCTCTCAAGAGAGCTTCTTCTCAAAACAGTATAGGTAAACAACCATCTTTCTCAAAACAATCTTTTTCCAGGTGGTGTTTTCGCTTTCTGGTTCTATTTCTCCAGTCTANAGCTTCTTCTCAAAACAGTATAGGTAAACAACCATCTTTCTCAAAACAATCTTTTTCCAGGTGGTGTTTTCGCTTTCTGGTTCTATTTCTCCAGTCTAACCAATGGGATTAGAGAGGTGTCGTTCCTGTTCACCAATGATGTTAAGTCTGTATTGGAACACCTTATAGAAAGAGTAAAAATTAGACAATAAAGTTCTCTGTGCCTTCTGAAAACACTTGGAGTATTTAATCTTCTTCTCGTGTCCAACGGTGACATGCACCAATGCAGCAAAGAAAATAAAACAGGAGTGAAAGCAGGAGGAAATGCCTCACATTGCTTCATGAGATTTTGTACAGAAAGACACTTCATTGAGTTTGAAAAAATCACTGGGTTTCCTGCAGTCAGGCAGAAACTTTTCTGCTTGTCTCCCCCTTTTCCTCTGAAGAACCAGGCAGATTTTGGGATGCAAAGGATGCCATGTGCAGGTTTTCCTGCTGACTGCCTTAGATTGAGGGTGATGCCACAGATTTTTGGCATTCAGGCATCTTTAGAGTCATCTTTTCTGATGTTCTTTATAGCCCTGGCTAAAGGGCTGGTAATGCTGAACTAAATTATCTCTAAAAGTACCTATTTGTGAGGTGGAAACCGGAAAGCAAGAACATCCATCCCTCTGTATGCTGGGCAGGTGTCTGCTCTCAGAGAGTAAAATGGGCACTTCCAAGTCATTCCACTTGGTTTTGGAGCTTATCATGGGTTTTTCTGCCAGGTTGAAGCACGGTGAGCAGGGAGGGATAACAAGAAAGATTAGGGATGTGGAAAAACTTTTTTATAACAGAGCAAAAGGATTGAGGCTGTTCACTATGGAGAAGTAGCAAATAAGAAAAAATCTGAAAATGTCTCTTACTATTGTTGCTGTGTAGCCCAGAGGGGCCCATTGCCTTTGCTCCTTCTCCCATCATAACAGGAGGTAGAGATATTAATTTAAGAGACCTAACAGCTGTTTAAAAGGAAATTGCTTATTCTTTCCATATTTTGGCCATATTTTAGCCATTTCAAGACTTCATGGAGACTAAGAAATTAGTATGATTTTTCTTTTTATAGTGAGTTTTTTTGAAAGACTTTATTTATAGGCAGAATGTCCCGTTATATATCTAGTGTGACAACATTACAAATTAATCAAAGCCAAAAATGCTAACAATATTTGAAAGAATCTCAGTGTTTCAGTGCCATGGTTTGTAAGCAACTTTCCTGTACTATCAGAGGTTTTCTTCACATAGTATAAAACATGTTCAGAGGGATCAAATACACTTCACGGGAACACCATCTCTGAAAAATGTTCCTTTGTAAGTATATGAACAGTTTATATGAGCACGAACTGGATATAACACATTACACTATATATGTAATATATAAAACAGTAATGGAAGTTTCATACAAACTTTGGACTACATATCTTAAAACTTATTTTAATCTTAAGAGTTTAAGAAAGGAGGTGTGGCTTACTTTTGTCTGCCTTGAGGAACCCCTTTGATGCTCCTTAGAAGCTCCTGGTGCAGGCCATTCAGTCCCAGCATCCTATTTATAGGGGACTAATGAACTCTGGTAAAGCAGCAAATATGTTCTGACATCCTCTGGCCTGTTCTTCTTAAATGTCATATTTTTTAAAATTGAATAATTTGTCTCTTTGCATTGTATTATAAGTGTGAAAGGCTTTTCTTTGTGAGCTAAATAGCGAAAGTTGCTTAAACTAGGGATAAATTGTGTCTTCTGAAATGCATGTAAGTAGGCATTTCGTTGAGACGCCAAGAGTCTTAATGTTTAATTTACATGATGCTTGAAGTTTAGTATATTCTTCTCAGAGAGCTGGTGTCTGGTGTTTTCATTTTCTGCTGTCTTTCAATTTTAGCAGCAGAGATGATTTGGTACTGAGGTTCTTGGCATGCTCTTGTTATTTACAGATGACATGGCAACCCAGAAACCTTCCAACAAAAAAACCCAACCATGCAGTAAACTGGAAATGAAAAGTGGATCTTCTAATGGCTACAAAAAACAGCAATCCACTTAAAAAGTAAACAACAGAACAATAAAAAAGAAAACAAAGCAAACAAAAAACCAAACCAAACCAAAACAAAAACCCCAAAAAACTCACTAGGAATTCCTTGTAGAAAAGGTTTGACAAGTCTGAAAAGATTTGGCAGCAGAAGTGTCAGCAAGTGCTTTATCCTATGCCCTGTTTTGCTCAGAGGGCTACAAGTGCTTTCTGATTCCTTAATTGTCCAGCTGGGCTCTGAGATTTTGGTTACACTGTGAGCGTGCTGGTTCCAGGAGGAGAGTAGCACTCGTTTGGTGGTATGGAATTTAGGGGATGAAGGGGGAGAGGGAATAGGAGGAGACTGATGGAGAAGCCTGAAAAGAAGGAATGCACATGACATAAGCCTACAAGGAAGGCGGAGAGAGACTCTTTATAAGGCCCTGGAGTGCCGGGACAAGGGGAATGGCTTCCCACTGCCGGAGGGCAGGGATGGATGGGATATTGGGAAGGAATTGTTCCCTGGGAGGATGGAGAGACCCTGGCACAGGGTGCCCAGAGCAGCTGTGGCTGCCCCTGGATCCCTGGCAGTGTCCAAGGCCAGGTTGGATAGGGCTTGGAGCACCCTGGGATAGTGGAAGGTGTCCCTGCCCATGGCAGGGGCTAGAATGGAGTGAGTTTGAAGGTTCCTTTAAAGACAAACCATTCTGGGATTCTATGAAGTTTTGATTTGTCCTGCACCCTTCTCCCAAGTTCACTTGGTCCCTGGCCCTGACACATGATCCAGAAGCTGTTCACTGGGAAGCAGCGTGCCTCTAGCCAGGGATTACATTCCAACAAGGAGAATAAGGAGGAGGAATGAGGCAGAACCATGAGCAGCTGACCAGTTTCAACAGGCAGCAGCACCTGCGCTCACAGGCATTCCTGTTGTGCTGGTGCAGGCCTACAACTTCAGGAGCATTTGCTGGGTTCCTCTTTATAGAGCTGTGGGTTAAAATTTGTCACTTAACGCTTTTAATTAGAAAGTGTAAATGGAGTTTTCAAACACAGAACACAAATCGTGGTGACTAACACACACATTTGAAACTTCTCATAAAATAAACTGTAAAAGTTTAATCAAAATGAAAGTTGCAAAAGCTGCATTTCCTGGCACAAACGAGCATAAACCAGGGTCTGTTAACGTTATGGCTCCTCCTTCAGCGACAGAACATAAATTTTCTTTAGAAGAGCCCAACATTTAAATTATGAAACTACTTAAAACTTCAGCATGTTCTAATCGTCAGGAATCAATAAGGTCAGAAAAGATCTTTGGGAGCAAATCCTGCACCTGATGAAATTCGAGCAAGGAAGAGGAAGGTCACAATAGAAAAAAATGACTAGTAATTACTTTTGCCTCAAGGGTGAGGGATTTTCTCTGCAGCCCTGAGTGCTTTAAGTCAATCAGTGCCTTCATTTAGGCTTTGTTAGGTGGGGAGCAGGTACACCAAGGCTCCTGCTTGGTTTCTGTTTGTAGTAAGACTGCATGTAACCTTTGGGGAAGGTGGAAAAAGGACACACACTGAAATGTTCCAAAGAGCTTCCAGCGGCAGGAAATCCCCTCACATATGATGGGCATCTCCTGAGAGAGGATTATTTTCCCCAGCTAGACAGGCCTGTATCACAGGGGGGAGCACGGGAGCAGCATGGTTGTTTCAGGGCACAACGAGGAAGGCAGAGAGAAGGATTGGTTTTTGCATTCCTGTGCCAGCCTGTTGGGAGGAGGAATGCTCACAAGGCCTCAAGCCGTGCTCATGCTCACCCCATCCCTGTTCCCCACTTTATCTTTCCTCTCCAGAGTTTCGACAGCACATTGTGAACCATTTCACACAGCAAGGCGTGTGCTGAATCCTTACAAAGTGCCGAGCTCCTCAGACAGGCAGCTGTGTTGCAGTGAAGGAGCCCATGGATCTGGGAGGAAAGAAAGGCAGATTTGTTGACTATTCCCCCCAGTTAGGAACTTTGGAGTTACCAGTAGAGCTCTGTGGGAGCCCAGGCTGTGGCTTACCTTGGAGAGTGGGATGTATTTAACAGAGCCTGTGCGACATTTCTGTGGCTACTACAGAGTTACCCAAGAATTGCCCTTCAAAGGCAGTGATGTTGCTCTCGTGCCCTCTCTGCACTGGGTTCCTGCCTTGTCCATTCCTTTTTGTCATATTTTGGGCAACTCCATGGTCCATATCTCAAATTGTTTGGTTAGTAGCTCCTAACGCCCAGCTAGATTCTGCGTACCAGCTCCCGTGGCAGGCAACCACTGACAGTACATGTGCTAATGTTGCTAAATATATGATTAACTATAACCAGGAGCAGCCTACCCACTAAACCCTGGTGATACAAGGCTTGTCATTCCACACTTTCCCTCACACAGGAAAGCATTTTCTGTGTTATGCATGTCTGAAGCCTTTGGCAAGGGTTTGTGTTGGGTTTTGTTTTTCTAGTGGTAGTGTTTGAGCAACTAAAATGTATGTTTATTCCTCCATACTTGGGTGGCAAAGTCTCACTTGGAGAGAACAGTGAAGGGAGAGAAAATACAGGAGCTTCTGAGTTTTGGGAAGTGAGTGTGTTTGGACTTGATTAGCTCCATTTCCAGGAGATGGATGTTTTGGGCCAGATCCTCAGCTGATGAGTGGAGAGCTAAGCAGAAAATATTTAAATAGCATAGCCTAGGAAATATGACTGACGGCTGGGAAAAAAGTGATACCACTGGGGAAGTGGTATCAAAGAGCCTTCAGTGTCAGGAAGAGGAGAACATTAATCTGGAAGTACTTACTCCTAGGCTTTTCCACAGCTATGCCTGAATTCATGGAGTTAATATTCTTTTCATTTGTCATTTTGCATCTGTTTGGTTTTTTTGCAAGCAAACTGAACAGATTCTTGTTCTCTTTCAGCTCATCCTCTGGCTGCTCTGAAGTCTTCACACAGCTATTGGACTGGCAGATCAGAAGAATAACTGCACCACCATGGGCAAGCGTGTGAACTGACTTGGGAGGGTTTTATGCCTTCTTCAGGTTGGAAGGGCCACTCAGGTCATGTACTCGGGTAACTGAGCCACTCTGTAATTTTTCACACCATAAGCAGGTTGCCCAAAGAAGCTGGTGGGCCCCCATCCCTGGCAGTGTCCAAGGCCAGGTTGGATGGGGCTTGAAGCAACCTGGTATAGTGGAAGGTGTCTCTGCCCATTGCAGAAGGGTAGAACAAGATGACCTTTGAGGCCCCTCCAACCCAAACAATTCCGTGATTCCATTGACTCTATTCAAAAGCAAAATTTATGACAGAAGAGCTGGAATGAAATGAAGAATAATGGTGGTGATTATTAGAAGCATGTGATTTGTTTGTTGTCTTACAGTTACTTTAAGTGATTACATATTACCATTACTTAGTTACTTGATTAATTTTAATACTTACTGTCAACTCTAGGTTTATTGCAATCAAAAATATATTCCAGTGGAGAAGGTCAATAACAAAAATATAAAAGGCCATACAGCAGTCAGGAAAACCTGCCAGTTTTCTTCTGCATTTTCAGCTGAAAAGGATCAGAGAGCAGACAGACTGAGGGATTGTCTGGGACAGAGTGGGGTCATCTCAGCATGGAAAGCCAATGATGGTGTCACAGCCTCAAAATTTAGCTGCCATAAAAAGATGAACCACCTAGTTTGCTTTCTGTTTGTTGACAATAAAATATCGTCAACCAAGAAAATCTGAGCAGTCTCTTCCACACCTAGGCCTGAGCTGGGTAACATGTCCCTGTTGAGCATCAAACAATGACACAGACTCTTGATCAGAAGGTTAGAAAAGGAGAACTTTTATTTTTGAGATGTGACTCTCTTATATAGTACTTTACACAGACCAATTTGATTGATGAAACAAAGGCAAATCTCTTCAATCACATTGGTTAAAACAGATGTTCATCAAGAAACCTCTCCTGTGAGAAAGAATGGATAAACAGAGGTACAATTACAAAAATATTTCTCTTTTAGAGAAAATTTCCTGGGAAAGGAATTTCCCAAAAACCAAAACATTAAACCAGGGCCACAGTAACACATCAGGAAAACGTTTGATCCGTGGTCAGAGCTGCACAGCATTGCTTTGCAAAGCTGTGTTTTGTTCCTTGGTTCTCCTAATTGTGCAGGAAGGCTTTCCAGATGGACTTTCCCATGCAAATGTCCCAAACAGAAATTGCTATGGGAAGGACCTTCAGTGGAGAGTTTGTAGAAGCAATGACTTAAATTAAAATGATAGTGATTGCAATCCCACACAGCAGTCCTGCAATCCCACACACGTCAGGTCAGCCTGGAAAAAAGGAGGCTCAGGGGGGACCTTGTGGCTCTCCACAACTCCTGCCAGGAGGGGACAGCCGGGGGGGTCAGGCTCTGCTCCCAGGGAACAGGGACAGGACAAGGGGAAAGGGCCTCAGGCTGTGCCAGGGGAGGCTTAGATTTCATATGAGAGAAAATTTCTTTCCTCAGATTTAATCCAAAATTTCACTGGTAGAAATGGAGGCCATTTTCTCTAACCCTGTTATTTTAGTAATATACAAGTTATAATTGTTAAATTGAGTCTAAGCAATCTATAATATATTTTAGTTTAACAAGTTGCATAAAAATGTCTACAAAATGAAAAGTATTTGGACAAATATCTTTCACAAATGGTATTTATTAGGCAGAAATGTGCTAGAATTTCAGAGGTTTATTTTCATAGATTTTGGTTTCATGAGTCTTTGAGTTTCCTCAAAGAGGAAGCATCCTATTTTTTATTGTATACTTATACTGAGCAAACATCCTAAAATCATAAAGCTGGCGTATATAAAAAATATCCTGCTCATTTCCTCATAAAACATCTCTGGGCAGTGTTTTATGTATTTTTTAAAACCATTGACAAGCTACTGGTTTGTCTCTTGGATTAATTTGTATCAAAATTTCATAGACACTGGCATCTTTCAGTTCCAAAGGCAGTTGATATTTTGAAGGATGTTCCACTGGGAATGAGGCCAGTGCTTTAATCTGCCTAGTTGCAGTTATTTTCACTTTTAATAACCTGCTACCTTGAAGCCTTGACAACATTTAAACTGAGCGTTCCATACCTTATCTTGATGATTAATTCTTGGTTCAGACAAGCACTCAATGAAACTAAAACATCACTCATGGTTTAAGATACACAAGACATAATAAATTAATTAGGTGAACATTAGCCTCCTTTTCGTGTTCGAAGTTATTGGTAAGAATATTGCTCTGGGTTTGATTTTACTTACCGATTTTTTTTATCTGCTTGTGGAATTAATACAAATATGGGACACTCAATGTTTGCCATTGCTTCAGTAATTTCCTTCTGGGATAACTGAGAGCAATTTCTGCATCCAAAATCTGTTTCAAATGTGGAATTTCTTTTAAAAATTCCAGAGCAGTGGTCATTCAGGAGAAGAAAAAAGAGAACATGAGATAGAAGTCAGTTACAAAAAACAGAACAGAGTTGTTCAGGTGGAAGGGACCTGCAATGATTCCGAAGTCCAACTGCATGAAAATCCAGATATCACAGAAAAATGGGGACTACATAACTTAGGCAGGGATGTGCTGTTTTGTTATGCTTCTCCCTTCATATGCTGATTGAGACAGTACATTTTATGCTCTGTATAATGAAATAGTTGTGCATATACACCAAATGCTGGCATAATCACAAAATTTTGAAGGTACCATAACCAAAATTTGGCTGAAAAACTTTTACAATTTGGGCCATCATTTGACTGCTTGATTTATCTATTGAATTCACATTTTGAACAAGCTAAATGTTTCTATCTCTGGAAAGAAAACTGTCAGTCCTTTTAAATGCTGTAAATGGAATCCAGAAGTTTTTCCTAATCCTTGTGATGCCCCATTGCTATGAGGTTTCAAATGGGCCTAGAGAGGGACCACAGAACTTGGGAGCTGCCCCTGGGTCCCTTCTCTAACCCTGTCAGTGTCAGAGAGCCCAAGCAGAGAAAGAAGCATGTGTTGTTTTGTACCTGCATAATGTTACCACTCCACCAAAATCAAGGAGAAAGTTGGTGATTAATGTAGGATTCAAAAGAAGGATTTAGCATAGGCTCCATTTAACCTGTCTAGCCTTGATCAGGTTATTTCTGTTTGTAGAAGGGAAACTGGGGAGAGGAATACTGAAGCTTGTCCACAGTTACGCTTTGGACAGAGTACATAAACCTTGCCCACTGGATTGAGTTTTAGATCCTTGATTTCAGGAGTATGTTTGGGTTTCTTTCATCCTTGAAGGGCTTGGAAGGCTCTGATGGCAGAGTAATGTAACTTTCAATAATACACATCAGTTTTCAAAGGCTTTCTGAGGCTGCTGGTTGAAGAATTTTCTCATGGCCCTGCAAAACTGCAGCTTCTGTCAGGACAATAGATTTTTCCATGATGGAGTCTTTTATCAGATAAATGTAAGAGTGTTTTGGCCTGGGTCTTTGTCCCGGTTTGGAAAGACAGGTGTCTGCTAAGGAAGGCAGGAGCCTCCCTTGAAATGGAGAATGTAAACCCACTCCCTCCAAATTATTATAATTTTGGAATTAAGGGGCTCTCAGGCAAAAATATGGAAATAGGAATAACAGTTCTTTACTAGGAAAACTAAAATAAAAATATAGTAGTACAAAAAAACCAACCGAACAAAAAGAAAACACTGACAGAGTCAGAATACAACCTGACACACTTAGGAGAAAAAACCACTGGAATGAGTATTTTCTCTAAAGAGAAGGGTGAAAGTGAAAAAAATCCTGTTTATTGACAAAGCATGGTGCCCAAAAGGCACATAAAAAAAAATTGAATAAATACTAGATATTGAAATTTTGGAACTTTGCCTCCCACCCCCCACATGACTGCTAGGCCAGGAAGGCAAGAAAGGCAGCTGGCTTTGTCTCAGGGAAGGGAAAATTCACGCAGCAGCTCGGGGAAAACAAATGGGAAGCTGCTGAACCTCTGGCGTTGGTCTCCTCACAGCAGATGAAGCTGGTGGGTTTTGGTGCCCTTTCCTGCTTAGTGCAGCTTTTTTTCCCCAAGTTCTTGGGCTTGAAGCAGCCCTCTGCAGGCTCCTGGTCCAGCCTCGGTGATCCGGATCTCTGACCCAAACCCAGGCCGAAACAGTTCAAGGAAAACAACAAAAGCCTCCAACCCAGGGGAAGGAAAAAAGAAAACTTCTTGCTTAAGTTTCTTGATTAGTTTTTGCTTAACTTCTTGATTAATTTTTGCTAAAAAACTAAAACCTAATCTAGAGAAAGCAACGTCCAGCCCCCATGCCTGAGGAGATTTGGATAAATCCTGTGCAGGATCTCCAAGGCTCCTACCCCTACTCTGGATCCACCTCAAAGCTACAGCAGCCATTTCTGGATGTAAAGCAGATGATTAGGGAATAGAGCATCATCATAAAATCACCTCAAGACATCACTGAATCCCAAAGCTGGACCACAGCACTGGACTGAAGATGCAGCTTTTTGGGACATGCACTCAAGTCCCAATTATTTGTAGATTGAATCAGGCCATCCCAGAATGGTTTGGGTTGGAAGGACCTTAAAGCCCACCCATCAAAAGGCAGTGACACCTTCCACTGTCCCAGGCTGCTCCAAGCCCCAAAGTCCAGCCTGGCCTTGGGCACTTCCAGGGATCCAGGGGCAGCCACAGCTGCTCTGGGCACCCTGTGCCAGGGCCTGCCCACCCTCCCAGGGAACAATTCCTTCCCAATATCCCATCCATCCCCGCCCTCTGGCAGTGGGAAGCCATTCCCTGTGTCCTGTCCCTCCATCCCTTGTCCCAAATCCCTTTCCAGCTCTCTTGGAGCTCCTTTCAGCACTGGAAGTGACTCTAAGGTCTCCCTGGATTCTTCTCCTCTTCAGGCAGAACAAACCCTACCCTCCCAAAAGTCTTTTGAGGGTCCTGTTAGGCCCATGTCTGTAACATTAAAAATCTGAACACCTGAGGAACTCCTGTCCCAAATCTTCCCTTTCACGGAACTTTTCTCTGTGTAAAGGAAGAGGAAAGGCCACAGCAGGGAATCCTGCCCTGCTTCCTGTGGCTGGTCCTGCCTGCAGGAGTTGGGGATGAGTGCCCAGTGACCAGCCCTGATGCTAGGACACACAGCTGGCTCAATTGTTGAGGAAAATTTCTGGTAGATATTGTCCCTTCCTGTAAAGACCATCATTAATATGTAGGCAAGTGATTTTTTAATGCAGTATTTACATTTCTGAGGCAAGATGGAAAAAACCCACACTGCAGTTTGTACCTACCTAGGTAGGCTTCATGTTCCTGCAGCTAATACCAGCACTGTTAGCTCTGAAATATATTCAAAAGGAACTTTTCTTGGATGCTGATTCTTTCTTTGTAACTTTCCCAGTCTTTTCTCTTCTTCAAGGCTGAACCGTTTTGGCCCCAAATCCCCTATTTTTGCTGATGTTAAGATAGGTAATGACCTGTTCCACTTAATCACTTACATCAGGCACAGGTAAAGCTTTCAGGGTTTGCCCTTTTTAAATTTTTTCTTTGTCCCCCTTTCTTTTCACCTCTAGCTGAGACTTAGATTGCATTAACAGCAGGTATTTGAGATCATCCTTTATTGCCAGCCAGTTAAATGTAATTGTTGCATCCTCCTGCTCTTCCACCTCTATGTTCCCATTAAGAAAATCCTGCCTTCACAAATGTGTCAGACTTGTCCTTGGCAAGGGAAGGATTGTGCCATCTGGGAGCAGAGCAGTGCTACAAGCCAGAACTGAAGAAAGAAAGAGAGCTAATAAAAAAGAAATTCAAGTCAAAATGGTGAAATTACTCTAAAGGTTTTCTTTGAAACTGTGCTGAGTGGCTGATAGAAAAATGGCATTTCTGTAGTGCTCAGCTGAGTCTGGGAGTGAGGGATCACCGAGCCTCTCTGCAATGAGAAATGGTCGTTAGGAGGGGAATTAAGGAATGTCTATTATTCACAGACTGGAAGATGTGATGAAGATATCACCTGTGTTTAAATCAATCTTCTCCAGCAATTTACCTCAATTCTTCCAACTTCAGCAGTAGTTGCCTCAAGAGGCTGTTCAGGAGGATAATGGAGAAGAGAGATGGGTGGATGGAGAAAGTGGCAATTAGGTAGGAATAGCAGAGGCTCTCAAGATACAAAAAGTTGGGAGTGTCTTAAGGTACTGAGAGCTGATGATCTGGAGAAAATGATCATCACTCTGTTGTTATTGGCTGGGGACAAGGTGGTGCAAGGTCAGTGGAGATCAGAGGTGATGGGGAGGCACTGAGCCCTTTACAGAGCAGGAGCAAGTTGTGGGCTAGAAAAAGGGGCGTCTGAGGAACCCTGCAGATGGAACCCACCAACCTCACTGGGTCCTGAGGTCTTTGAGAAGGGAGATTGAAGGGGAGCAGCAAAACCTTGAAAACATTTTTCTTTTATTTCCTGCTGGAATTGATTCCATGTGGAATTAAAGGCTGAGTGCAATGATCCACTAAAGCGAAACGGAAGGAAAGGAAATGTGGAAAAATGTAGGGTTTGCTACCTTTTCTTTTTTTCTTTCTCTTTTCTTTTGGTGTTAAACTACTTGAAAAAGAGACAAATAATCTGGGACCTTCCCGTTTAGTTCTGTTCTCATTATCCTGGCAGAAGTACAGAAAGAACGCAAAATCAGGCAGTGTCTATATTCTTCCAAGGTAGAGCTCTTATTAATTGAGAGGTAGAGCCTTTTAGCAACAAAGTAATTTCTTGAATATGAATAATAATTGGAGTTTCTGTCCTAAGAGATTACTGCTGGAAGGCAGCACCTGGGTGGGTTGCCCAGACACCTTGTGGGATGGGAGCACTGGGGCATTGCCACTCTGTCCTGTGTTGTGCCAGGTCCCTGTCAGGGTTTCATGGGTTTTCCTGCCCATCTCATCAGACCCTGAGCTAATGAGATTCCTTGCAGAAGAAATCACACAACAGTTAAGGCCCTTAAAAGTCAATCACTGTACAAAGAGCAGTTAAAAAAATAAAAAGGGAAAAATCTTTACTGGTCTCTATGTTTTATAAGAGGCCTACCTGTGCAAGTTGCCTGCTCCAATCGATAGTGAGACCATGTCTGTTCAGCAAGGTTATGGTTGTCTGCTTGTGTGTTAATANCTGCTTGGTTAATTTTTATGTATTTGCAAAGGATTCTTGGGAAGTTTGGCATTCCCCCCCTTTACCTTTTTTTAGTTATATTTTATATGCTACTATTACAATTCCTTCTATAATACTATTTTCTACAGTTAACACGAATTATTCCCAATATTTATCACATATGTAAAGAGAAAGGTGGTACTTTGGATATTGAGGCACCGTGCTGTTTCACACCGTGTCTTGGAGGAGCTTATGCTGTGTTTTTCCAGACTTATTTGTTTGCCTTAGCAGTTTCTATAAAAGGCATGTTTTACAATGAACAGAGGAAACCCTACCAAGCAGTCCCAAAACAATTCAGGCAACTGACAGAAGGCAGAGCTTTCTGCTATGAAGATGTTATGAGTGCCTACATTTTTTTTCTTATCACTTGGCATCCACTTTACATGAGCTTTGGAGAGTCATTTTATCTTTAAATATGAATCAGACAATGTTGCCAAGACAACCTCTCTTCAAGCTTTTCATTTTGCCCGCATTGCGTGCTGAATCTCTACTCAGTCTCCCAGAGCAACTGGTCATTTATTTATCAAGTGGGGTTTGATTTGATGGAGCAAAGCATTCCAAGTGCAGGATTTTCTTGGCCCCTTTGCAAGTCACTCCAGCCAGTGTTCCTCGCTCTGTCTGCAGGGCTAGAGGAGGCCAGCACAGGAAACAAAATGTTTGGGTAGGGTGCATCTCTGTGGTTGATTCCTGCTTCCCCAGCCAAGGCACGGATATCCACATGGGAATGCAGAGCCAGTGGCAGCACCCCTCCCTGCCAGGCTTGCCCAGGATTTCTGCTGGGCTATTGAGTGTCAATGCAGCAATGCTGTATTCGAGGCTATCAGAGCTGTGCTCACTTTGGCATTCCCCACAAATATCTTATGGCAAGGTACCTTTTGCTAAACCAGAATGATTTCTGTGGCGTGGCAGGTGCTCAGGTGGTCTGTAGGTATTGGCTGTCCTGCTGCTGGCAGGATGTGGGGTTCAGTTACCTATCATTGTTCCCTACCATGANGGCTGTCCTGCTGCTGGCAGGATGGGGAGGAGGATGTGGGGTTCAGTTACCTGTCATTTTTCCCTACCATGGGAACTTTCGATGTCTCACAGAATCACAGAATATCCTGGGAGGGACCCACTGTGATCATCCTGTCCAATTCCTGCCCCAACAATCCCACCCTGTGCATCCCTGTGTGCATTGTCCAAACACTCCTGGAGCTCTGGCAGCCTTGGGGCTGTGCCCATTCCCTGAGGAGCCTGTTCAATGCCCCAGTACCCCATGGGGGGAAAGCCTTTTCCTGATACCCAACCTAAAACTTCCCAGGAAAGGCAGTGAGCTACTCAGCTGTAGATTACTGAGCTTTGCCTCAGCATAACAGAGTGGGAGAAGACATAGGCTCTAAAAAGCTGAAATTAAATATAACTTTCTCTTGTCAAAGGGGGAGTGACCAGCTCAAATCAGATTTGAATAAATATAGGCTCTGTTTGTCATATGGTAATATTAAATTCCCTTTTCATTTCTTATAACCTCAGTGTATTTTATGCCCCTTTTGCTCCTACTTCTCACGCCTTTGCCAACAGACTCTCTTTTCCCAGGTGCTTCTCTGTGCTGTCACTCTTTCAGCTTTATTAAATAGTGGTTGTATTGTTCTGTCTTAAAGTTGCAAAGGAAGTTCTGGCAAAGTGATGTTTTAATTAAATACAACAGCAGAGATGGCTCTGCTTCTATTAAAAAAAAATGAAAGAATTTGCTGGAAAGATTTCTCAGCTCCTTTACTGCCACAATAAATTTATTACCTCAAGGAACATGGCTGCGTTGGTGACAAGGGGATGGCCAGCGATAGCCAAGGCTGTGACAAAACAGCAGGGGGTTTGGTGGGGACATGCCCTGGGCACAGTCCTCAGGGGTAAGGGCTCAGCAAGGGTCTGAGGGTCACCCCTGATTCCTCCTGCCTGGCCCTTCAGGAGCTGGAATCTCAGATTGTTTACCGAGAAGCAGCTGAAAGATGAACAAGGCAGGAATTCATCATCCTGCCTGAGATGAGAGTTTATCCGGTGACAGGCTTATATGATCACTGGTGTTCTGAACAGTTTGTGTTTTTCGCAGAGAGAAAAACAATTTCCCCTTGAAGGATTTATATATTTTTTTGTCAAATATTTCCAAAGTTTCAATTATTTTTTTTAGCTATTGCATCCATTATTTCCCGCAGAGAGACACAGAGGTCAAAGTCTCTGCTGCATCTCTCGCCTAAAAATCCTTCCCATGTTCTGAAAGGTTGGCTGCAGCTGGGGGATTGCTTTTCCAGTTTGCAGGTTTAATGTGGCTTCCCTGCTACATTTACGAGTGTGGAATCTGTTGGTATTTAATATGATCTGTACTGAATCCACAGCAGAAGTATAAATATTTATTGCTAATTTTTTTCTTTGCAATTGATGAACATTTTGCATGTGGGCTCCGCATCTCAGGTGTTTTTGTATGCATTTGAGGGAGGGTTGTGGAAAACTCATCAAAGTTTACTGAATAAAGCAAATGCAGATGATATTGTGAGCTGCAATGTACTACAGTGAAGGGATTGTTCTAAATGCAATACATTAAAAGTTATTTCATCCAGGACATAAATGACATTTCAGATTTTGAAAAGAATAATTATCTGAGCTGGCACATGAAAGAGCTCTTCTTTATCTACTGGAGCTTTTTTTTTTTTTGTGTTTTAACCTGTTAAAGATAACTATGGGATTTATTTAGTGTGCGAATAAAATGGAGTGACTGATAACCTTGGTCTGTCACACACAGCCATTCGGGTCTGTCCCAGGGGTGCTCTGCCCGTATTTTTCCTAACACGTTAAGTGAGTATAGGTCTTGCATCTCTGTGTTTTTTTTTTCTTTGAGGCATCTTTTTGAGTTGCAAAATAGAGCCTAAACAACAGCCTGCCCCCGAGTCTGCTGCTGTTTGAGCCCCCTCCCAGGAGGGGAGGCAGTGCTGTGGCTCCCTGTCACCGCTGTCCCTGCCCTGGCACAGGACAGTGTTTGTGGCTGTACCTGCAGACAAGGCGGAGAGCGCTCAGCTGTGGAGCTGGGCTGTGTCTGAGGATGGGAATTGTCCAGTCTGGGTTTGGAATGCAGCTGGAGCAGAATTGCCGGGTTGGGTCAAACCTGAGGTGCTGATAGCTCTGGACGCACCCTGGCTGGAAATGCAGGCTCCAAGCTTTGTCTGTCTGTACAAACCAGCTTCCATCCCCAGGGTAAGTGAATTTCCTCCCCTTTCCCTGACAGCTACAGATCTCAGAGACTGACAAACACAAATCAGCTCCCCCTTGGAGAATACGGAGAACAAAACCTGTACTGTGGTGAACTCAATTTTGCGGTGCAGGTGAGCTCTAAAGTCTTTATCTGCTCTCTCACTTTCTCTCCTGCACTTCTATTTTTTTCTTTCAGTAGAAAAGTGGATTTGGAAACTCTTGGAAATGCAAAGACATGGAAACCAATTGTCTTGATAAGCTATTACAAGAAGGGGTTTAAATAATTCATTTTTTCACGTAGAGATACAGGCTTCTATTTATTAAGTTCTTACCAAGAACTGCTACTAAGAATACTAACCTTTTAGTGAATTGATTTAAAGGAGAAGAGAAAAACATATCTCACTTGCATTTCTTTTGACAGCCAATAGCAAATATTTTGTTACATTATTTTAAGAGTAAAAATATTTTTTAAAAAATGTAATGGCTATCTAAATTATAGAATCTAAAGGTTTGAGTCTGGGGAGGGTACAGAAAGAACTAAAACTCTGTCTGAAACAGATGGAAGGTGTAAGAAAAACCTATGTTTATTGCAATGGTCTGTGACCACAAGAGATAAGATTTGAAGCTTTATATTCTATATTCTTTACTAACCAAACCTCAAGGAAAACTTTACCACAGCCTCATGGCTTTTCTGATTGCTTTCCAAAACTATGCCAACTGATTGCTTTAATTCTTTCATATTTATCAAATACTTAGAGGATTAGTTTAGAAGCATGATAATAGACAAATATAGTTTAGCCCAGGAATTCTCTCTAATCAGTGGCTGTTTGGGCAAGTAGAAGACATAGGGTCATCTGAAATACTCCCCTAAATATTCTCAAAAGAAATGGCAACTAAGTTGATAAGAGTTTCTATGAGGTGATGAGATTTAAATATTTTTCTAGTTGGGTTATAGCAAAATAATGTTCTTCAATGATAGTAATTGTTGCTTTATTCAGAGTTCCGCTGCCTGATTGCTAACATCCTGAAGGTGTTCCAACTACAAGAGTTGCTCCTTCCCAGCAGAAAGCCCTTGGGGAGTGGTCCTTGCTCTTGAGGTGAGCCCTGGGAATTCCATGGCTTCCAAATTCGTTCTGATCACGTTGTAATCATTCTTTAAATAAGGTTGTGCAGTATGTGAGCTGGTTCTGAAACTTACTGGACAGCAGAGACTCCTGTGGCCACAGAATTGACGTGTCAGGGCCCTGCCTTACTCTTTATGCCCATTTGAAAGTTTATTTTGCATCAGTAGTTCCAGCCAGTGTGGGAAAGTGATGTTAGATATCAAAAGAGCATTAGAGTTCTTGTCCTCTGTTATCCAGGCACTGGAAATCCATGGCTTGTATTTCTGTGAGCTTTGCAACTCTCTGTGGTCACAGAAGTAGGATCCACTCGAAAGGTGACAAAGGATGTTCATACTGGTGTTCCCTGGTTTGTAAAAGGGGATCTGATGGCTGAAAACAACCACACGTTCCACTCATTGTTCCCATTGAAGGGAGAGTAAATCCAGAAGTTGTTGCCTGTGCTGGTTTTGACTGGGGTAGGACTCTTTTCCTTCCCAGTGGCTGGTGTGGGGCTGTGTTTGGGTTTGTGCTGAGCTGGGCTGCAGGGCTGATAGCACAGAGGTGTTTCTGCTCTTGCTGAGCTTGCACAGAGCCAAGGCCTTTCCTGCCCCTGGTCCGGCCACGCTGGGGAGGGGCTGGGAGGGGACGTGGCTGGGACAGGTGACCCCCACTGACCCAAGGGATGTTCCAGACAGTGTGACACAGTGCTCAGGATGCAAAGTTGGGGGGATAAGGAGAAAGGGGGGAAGTTAAGTGATGCCATTTGTCTTCCCAAGTCCCCGGCACATGGGATGAAGCCCTGCTCTCCTGGGAAAAGGAGTCAGTGGCTGTGGGAGGCTTGGTGTCTGGAGTTAAACTATGACAGTGGCTGAAGTGATGCTTTTCCTTCATTTCATAACTAACCATATAAATTGAGTAAATATTAGTCCATAAGGATATTTAATATCCTTTTGAAGGGAATAAAGAGAATTCTGTGGTATGGGGCCACACGTCTGCCTCGTTTATTGCAGCTGCATTTTGAGCCCACACTTGGTTTAACATTGGGTTTGTTTCCCGGCCTTACAGTTGTCCTTCATCCTGCCAAGATGTTGGGCAGGGCAGGGAGTGAGCACTGTGGGCTTTTTCATCTGTCCTGCAGTACAAGGTGCCTTGCGACCTGGCAGCCATGAAGACACAGAAAACAATTTTATAAATCTATGATAGAAACCTCATATTCTGTTGAGTCTCAATATTTACTGTCCACAGAATAAGTGTACTCTTAAAAAAAAAAAATTAATTCCCTTGATATTTTGCTCCATTTTTACAGGGCTGGCGTTACTTCAGACTAAATGTGAGTGAAGAGATAAATTCATGTGGTTTGCACAAGAAAGTGTTTTATCCATTTTCACTTGCTAAAGCACACGGAAAGTTCATCTGTCATTATGAAATCCAAAGGAAAAGAGAGGATTTGGATATTATTGCTTGATGTTTTCTGCAAAAAATCAATAAATTTTCAAGGCATTTTACAGCATTGATATTTTTTTAAGCAAACACATCTGTTTCCAGATGTGGGTTGTTCAGTTTGCCCAGGGTGTCTCAGCATTTATTTAAGCCACGAACTCCCACACCCAACCCTGTATTTACCCAATTTACCAGACTGTCTTCCTTTAGTGGTCCTTTATGCTTTTGTACCTGCCACCTACCCCTTCATCCCCAATGCAGATCAGTTTATTTTCCTGGACCCAACACCATAGGCATAGCAAGTCTCTCTGAACTGTCACAGGTCCAATGTCAAACAGCCTTTTAAAGAGGTGTTTATGGTTGTTGTAAATCTCTCTATTCCCTCCCCCACTGCAGGACAGAGTGTTTCACAACAGGTCCCGTTTGGGGAACTCTGCAGGACATTTGCAGCACTCAGGAGGATGCTGGGGTAAGGTCCCTCTAATGAAGGCAAACTTGACAGCTCACAGTTCTCTAGAATTCAGTACAAATTGAATGGGTTTGGAAGCTGATGTGCTGCCTTCTGGCCCAGAGGCTGTGGTGGTGGTTGGTGTTTTGGCTGGATTGTGTGGAAGTTGATGAAGGGAAGTGAGGCACAAGAGAGAAACTGAAGGCCAACAGAAAAGTAGGAGAGAGGACAGTAAGGCAGAGGCAAAGAAACTGAGGAGTGGAAATCTCAGTTGCTCTGGGTTTACCCTGCTGGAGCTATTGCAAATGGCCCTAATAATTATTAGGACCTAAAAATGACATCATTAACCCAGGCAAAATCTTCCTGAAATGCTGCTGCTTTTGTCTCCACGTACCTGTCACTGCAGGTGGCACTCACCAACCTTTCCAGTCACTCTTGTCTCTATCCCAGTCATTCTTTTATTGTCTTTCTTCTCTCTTCCACGCAGGAGAATGGAACAGGATTGTGGTGCTGAAGTTGTCCTTGTTTCTTTCATGCAAACTCAGCTGAGTTCTCAGCTTCGATTTCCACAGGACTCTTCAGTACATTCTCTTCCCCACTGCATGAACTTCATCATCTTGACTCCATCCCCTGCATAGAATCACAGAATGGTTTGGGTTGGGAGGGACCTTAAAGAATATCTAAATCCAACCCTCTGCTAACCTTCTTCACCCTCCACCCTTTTATGTTGCTCCAGGCCCTGTCCAACCTGGCTTTTGTCTTTAGCTCTTGTCTTCTCTCATTCCCAAGAGATACACATGAAGCTTTAAGAGTAATTTCCCCTCACACAAAGTTCTCTGTAAAGCCCACTTTCACTTGAGTTCCCCCCTTGTTCGCAGGATTTGGTGCTCCTCAACCACTTCAACCAAAAATAATTTTTTTTTAATTTTTTCCACATCAATCCTTGTGTATAAGGGAAAAACTACTCTAATGGAGCTATCCACCCATTTCTGTGTCCCTTGTCATTCCTTGTGACTCTCTGCCTATGAGTCCCTGTTATGTCTGAGTGGGGATATCAAATGCATTGCACTTCCTGGCTTTCCTTTTCCAACTATTCCTTTTCCATTATTGTCCATATTTCCACTATTTCTGATGGAAATTCACATAGGTAGCTGAGCACTCAACATGTCCAACAGCACTGCCTGTGCTTTTTGCCTTTCATCTCATAAATGGCCAAGAAATTTAGGGCTGGAACCTGTGATTAATATGTTGCTGGGGTAGTGGGAAATGTCCATACCTCTGTGACTGTGGTCAGTGAAAGGTATTTTCTCTCAATGTGATGAACTCCTAATCCTCTGGGACGGATGGTGATCCTGGGACACCAGGTTGGTCAACGAGGAATGCTTTTGCATTGGTTCTTTTGAAGAATAAAAGTCTTGACAGGAGTAGCATAATACTGGTTTAATCTGTTACATTTGAGTAGCATAGAAACTAAATTCTATTACAATATTTGCATAAGTTATTCAGTGTGGAGAATTTTGTTTCAAACTTTTAAAGACATTACGATTACCTTAAGTTGCAAAGACGAGTAAATCAATAATGTATATTAATCCCAATTCCTAAGCAAATATGCACACCTAATTTAATGTTTTTTTCTTCAGCAACATTCACATATTAAAGAGAGCTGTGCAGGCCCTCCCTGTCCAGCTCTGAATGACTGGAACATGGTCAGGATGCTGCCTTGAAATTAATTTTTATTCCAAAGATTTTGCTGTCAAGCCCTTCACCTCTCAGTGTCTGAAACTAAACCTCCCTGTAGAGCAGGTGCTCGACCGTGCCCACGGCCTGGCCTCTGGCCTCCCCTGGCTGCAGAAGGCTTTCACTTGGATTTTCAGCAGCTGTTCTTGCCTGTGACTGCCTCTGTCTGGGACATTAATTCTACTCCAGATCACTGTTTCTTTGGTGGTTGTTCTGAATTACCCACCCACTCCAGCATTCTGGTTGCAAGACCACCTCCACCAAATTTTGATTACAGCAGTAACACCACAGTCACTACTGTAAAGCTTTCTGGGTCTTCTGATGTACTGTTTGGTCTTCTTGTTTATTATCACATTGTTTCATGCTTGCATTTATCAGATGTGTGATTCTACTGTCAATTCAGAGAACTCACAAAAAAACCCCCATTTAGGTTATCCCTAATTAGGCATCAAAAAGCCTCTGCACTGTGTTTCACATCTTCTTGATATTTCAGCAATGAAACAGATTTTCAGTTGTTATTTAAGTCTGAATGGGAATGAGAGAAAAGTCCCTTACTTACAATTCAAAATTCTGGTATTGGGCACACGTCATGATGTTTGGGACAAGTGGGATCAAGTGCTCTCAAGTCAAGTGAGCTGTTTTCCTGGTGTACCGGAAAATATAGTTCACAAAAATACCTCAGTGTGTGAAATGTGCTTCACCAACATCCTTTTCTTTTCCCAACATTTGCATGGTAATTCCTCCAGCCACAGAGCAAAGATAAGGGAAGAATTAGAGACTTTACCCTGAATACCTTTGCTAAACAGCCAGAGGTTGTTTTTTTTCTGTAGTAATTAATCTCCAAGAACTGCCAGCTTTCTGTATTTCTGTGAGTTTTGTGATAAAAACAATCTGCTAATAATGTTTTAACCATTTCAACTGCTTTTATGTCATTACAACTTTGCCTGTATGGTTAAGCAAAAGGCACTCCTTGATCTACATTTTGTGGGAGATAAAAGTNTAAGTCTGAATGGGAATGAGAGAAAAGTCCCTTACTTACAATTCAAAATTCTGGTATTGGGCACACGTCATGATGTTTGGGACAAGTGGGATCAAGTGCTCTCAAGTCAAGTGAGCTGTTTTCCTGGTGTACCGGAAAATATAGTTCACAAAAATACCTCAGTGTGTGAAATGTGCTTCACCAACATCCTTTTCTTTTCCCAACATTTGCATGGTAATTCCTCCAGCCACAGAGCAAAGATAAGGGAAGAATTAGAGACTTTACCCTGAATACCTTTGCTAAACAGCCAGAGGGGGTTTTTTCTGTAGTAATTAATCTCCAAGAACTGCCAGCTTTCTGTATTTCCGTGAGTTTTGTGATAAAAACAATCTGCTAATAATGTTTTAACCATTTCAACTGCTTTTATGTCATTACAACTTTGCCTGTATGGTTAAGCAAAAGGCACTCCTTGATCTACATTTTGTGGGAGATAAAAGTTTCAACAAAATTATGGAAGGTTCTTCATTGCAACAGGTTATAAAATCAGGGGGGAAGACACAAAGCTGCAGACAGTTTTCCAGCTTTCCAGGCGGGATATGTATCCACTTCATCTCATCAGGGAGCTGAATCTGTCCTTTGGTGGGACATTTGCCTAAGGATCTCCCACCCATGATAAAATACCCAGGGAGATTCTCCATGGCCCCCAGATTTCTCAAAGGTAGCACCACTGCCTGACTGTCTGATTGCTTTTGTATTTACCTTGTTATTTACCCCTGGATTTTAAGTCCCTTCTTTGGGGAATATATTAAATAGAAGTGCCTTTCTTTTCTGTAACAATCAGTCTGGTGTGTTATGGACTGAAATTTTAAAATGTGTTCTAATTGAGGTACTGAAAAGAAAATTTTCTGCATTTTCTGTGTTATAAAAGCAGCTAATGAATATCAGTGTTATCAGAATGGGACACCTGCAACAGCTTGGGAGGGGCAACTGGAGACAGAGCACAGCAGAGATGTTCCCTTCCCTGCTGTCAGGTAAACAAGATACTGTCTGTCTGGAAAAGGACTGCTGAACTCTTGGAAATCCCACAGGGCTTTCTCCTGTGGCTCCCTAGGAACTGTGCCTACTCCTGAGAAAAACATTGTCCTGAAAGATTTTGAATTGGGAGCTGAGATTCTTCTTGAATGCAGTAGCCCACCCACCACAGCTGCCCACAGACCCTTTGAGGAACCTGGGAAATTCAATAGCAAACTACTAAACACCCAGGTCTTCATTTTGTGTTCGAAATATTAAGGTTGCCCCTTTAATTAGTCTGGGAAGCTTTGGAAGGTGGAGGCTGAGAAGCTGTGTTGCAGAAAAGAAACCCAGTTCTGAGGAGAAGATGCTATTTGTTCTGGAAATAGACTCCCCGAGGCAAGAGGATTTTAGGCAGGGTGGACCACATGAAGCCAAGCTGGATATTGACTGTTCAGATGGAGTGTTGAAAGAATATTATTTGTCCAGGGGAGGAGGTGGTTGCT
>VYZR01011721.1:0-10136 GCA_013400675.1 Oxylabes madagascariensis | reverse complement strand
AGGAGGTGGTTGCTAACTCCAAAAAAAAAAAAATAATTATTTTCTGTCAGTCTGTGCTCTTCTCCTGGTGCTTAATAGTTTCCCAGGGTTTTCCAACCATGCACATGAGACGTGCAGAGAAGCTGTAGCTTCCCCTGAGTCAGTGTAGAGTAAAAACATTGCCTGGGAACTGGGGGGGAATCCATGGTTTTCCTTTCTCCCTCAGATATTCCTGGCTGAGAGATGGGTGGGTGGCTTGAGCAGACTGAAAGGTGTCTCAGTCTAACTCCTGTTGTTGCAAAGTAAATGTGTTTCTCGTTCCTGTCTCTGACTCGTGTGGATTGCAGAAATCCATTCACATTTAGCAGTGAAGTTTTCACTCAATAAACACCTCTGCAGGAGCATTTTGCTGCCTCAGGCTGATGTACGAGGAAGCTCCACATCTTTCCTGCTTGGGTTTGACCTTCCAGGATGGAGTCCCATCCTGCCTGAGAGATGTACCTGTCCAGATCCCCATCAGCAGGAACCTGGGAGCCTCTCAGGTACCCATTCACTGCTGGGAGCAGTGCTCCGTGTGCCCACACTGGAGCTTTGGTCCCTGGAGCTTTTCAGTGTCACAGTGGGTGGGCAGCAGGACATAAACCTGATCTCGCTGAGGGACAGCGTACACGGCACTTTGTGTTGGTGGTATTCTCTTTCTGTAAGATTCTGTAGACCTGCCTACTTCTGGTGAAAGTCCCTGATTGATTCACTTTGTTCTCAAAGATGTAATTCAAACCTGGTTACTTCTCTACATTCTTTTCTTTTGTGTTTATTTCAGTTCATTTAGGATTCTGTGTGTAGGGGGGATGGGTGTTCACGGCCATTCAGAGATACATATGTGATTGCATCTCTGGCCTTTTTTGGGGGGTTGGTGACAGTAGTGAAGAAAGTAATAAAATATTTTCTTGCACGTGGAGTTTGTGTGTATCTTTATGTGACCTGACTTGGACTGATTGCTCTGTCCTTGAGGAAAAGCACTGCTGTCACCCTATGGCTCTCTTCTCTTTTTGCAACCTTAATTTCTGCACAGCGTAATTGTTCTATAGGAAAAGCTTTTACATTACCAGCAGGAAATGTGAACCAGCTTGTTTACCACCTGGGGTTATACATGTGTGTATAAATTATTCCTGAATGGAATGCACAATATGCAAAGCCTCTTTATTTGTCACCTGCCAGAATGTCCGTGTGCCTGTGTGATCAGTCCATTAGCACTGAAAGGGACAATCCTTTCCCTGAGCACCCTGCTCTGAAATAACTGATTGGAGTCACCACTTTGTGCAATTTCATTGCTGTGGGTTTAGCTTCCAAAAGTGTGGATATGTTTTCTTTTTAACAATACACTTCAAGCAATGCTTTTTTTCTTTAAGCTAAAAATATTTCTGTATAAAATGTCATATCTAGAATATCACATTTGTTATTAACCTCTACAGAAGCCTGAACTTTTGTACTGGAAGTGAACAGGGTCACCAGAACAATTTGTTCTTTGTCTATCCTGTTACACATCAACTCTAAAGATTTCCAAAGATCCTCTGGACTGCTGTAGACTAGACACATATTTCCAAAAGAACCAAGGCACTTTTAGCTCTGGCTGCAGTCAGCCTCTACCCAGATTCCATCCCAGTGGTTCTCCCATTAAGGGATTTGAATTTTCTGTGTGACTCATCTTCTGTAGACCCTGGTTTATTTTTATTTATTTATTTATTTATTTTTAATGGCCTNCCAAGGCACTTTTAGCTCTGGCTGCAGTCAGCCTCTACCCAGATTCCATCCCAGAGGTTCTCCCATAAAGGGATTTGAATTTTCTGTGTGACTCATCTTCTGTAGACCCTGGTTTATTTATTTTTTTATTTATTTATTTTTAATGGCCTGCTCTTTAATTGGTATTTCTGCATTAATTTTCACTTCTGTCCATCGAGGTGAGGCTGACTGCTCTGTGGGTTTTTTCTCCTCTGGCTCCTTGTGAACACGCCATTTTTTTTCCCCTTGGTTTTGATACAGGAAGTAACAGTGGAAGAACTAAATATTGGTTTGGCTTAAAGTAAGGCTGGGATTTCTTTCAAATTGAGCTTCATAGTAAGAGAATATGTTCTCCCATTAACATCACCTGGAGACCAAGTAGAGACTGGATGCTGCAGCATAAGCAGCAGAACACTGTGGATTTTATAACTTCATGATCATTAAAAATAGGAGTTTACTGCAGAAGAACATTTGTAGTCTCTTTAGTTGGTAGCTATTATGTCATATTAGATTTTAGCACAGTCTTTAATTACTTCTAAGGTGCCAGATTGAAAACTTATCCTTTTCTCATGGGTTTGTGCTTCTGGCTTAGAAACATAGGTGCCTTGTTTCATCAGTGGGAAATAAGTTGTATTATCCTGTGGTTTGCACATTGTTGGTTTAGGGTGCAGTTTTAGTTCATACCTTCCAGTTTCATTTTGGCCTCACTGATTTTCATGGACCACTAGTGTCTGTAGATCTAACAAACTACAATTTCTGCAATCATGCATTGAAATTGGTTTGTAAGGCTTCCACGGGGATTCAGTCATAAGGTGTGAGGGGCTTTGGTGTGGTAGTGTGATAACTAAATGAAACCAATTTGAGTAATTTTTGGTGTGTACAGTGCATAAAACTGTTGTTTACAAATGCAGCAACTCAATTAATTTTAAACAAGACAAAAGTTTTCCCCGTCCATGCTCAAAAGACAGATTGCTGTACTTTTTTATCCTATGTCAACTTTCTCTATGTAAAGCTTCATACAGCACAGGAGAAAGTCTGAGTGAACAAGGTCTAAAATACTCCCTGGGACTTCAGGTGTCACAGGGTTGTCCCTTGCAGAATAAAAATGCCTTTGCCTAGATTGTTATTGCAGTGAATTCAGTGGAGACTGTGGTTGTGCTTGAGCCCAGTTCAGGGTCTCATGGCAAGGTAAGTCAAGGTATTCTGAAGGCCATCCACTCTCTTTTTGATGAAAATCAATAAAGAATTGTTCTGTATACATTATCCAGTGACTCAAGAGGAAGCAAAAGTGGTGTCTTATCCCAGCTGTGTTTGGTCATAAGGCAGGAAAACACAATTGGATGGATGAGGCTCACTGGGAAGTTGCAGGGAGAAGTCACAGGGCTGACTTTGTGTGAAAGCAAAAATAGCTGAAGTGAGAGAATGAGAGATACACAGAATGGGAAACTTGTTTTCTTGTATTTCTTCCTTTTTTCCTTTCTCATGGGTGTTTGTGTTCAGAGCCTTGTGTTGTCTGGTTTCTTTTCTTTCTCCTGAGGAAGTCAGCACGGCTCTCCTGGCGATCAGATGAGGAAGACAGGGACTGAAAACTTCCCGATTGCACCCAGGCCAAGTGGAGAAGCACAGGCAGAATGCTAATCCAGGGCTTCCACTACTTATGGTACTGATATGGCTTTTTTTTTTTTAATAAATCATCTTTTCACTTGTTATTAAAAAACAAAAAAGCCTGAGTTTAAATTAGGTAGGTCTTTTTTGCTGTTAAAGCAAATAAAGAGAAAGATTTTATTTAATTCAGATGTATTCAAGTATTTTTGCCAGTTACTTATTCTTTGTGTTTTACAGATGTTCATATACTACAAGTAAGAGTAGATATTGCTGCTCCCCTCTACTCCTTCCTGGTATTAAGGAAGAGAAGATTTGTAGTTGGGTATGATTAATATATTTCTCTTTGTCCAGTGGTTTGGTGTTTTTTTTTTTGTTGTTTGTTTTTTTTTTCTATTTTGCATTAGGTTTGAGAGGCATGTATTTAACAAGATAAATTGGTATGTGTGGCTTGACTACATATATATATATATACGTATACACACTATTTCAATAATGAAGGAAACCAATGATAACTTTGACATAAAAACATACGATGACAACATTTGAAGTTAAATTGAAAGTAGCTACTGCAAAAAATTATTGCTGATACTTTGTAATGATATCTTAAGGTCCAGCCCTTAACAGGTTTCTTTGAATTGATCAGGGTCATAATAAAAATCTTGCTTTCCATAATACCCTGCCATACCTGATAGTGTGTGTATGGACCTGAAGTAGTTCTCCTTTCCTTGGTTAGCAGCCTGATTCTTCAATTAGATATTTAAGCACGAAAACCAACGAAGAAGATCCTTGTAATTAGCTTTCTTTGGTTTTTAAGAGCCAGCAAAGAAAGGTTTGTCATTATTACAGGCAGATCACCAGTTCTGCTGTGTTAAGGTTCTGAACTCTTCTCTCTTTGAAGGTTGACTGTCTCCTGCATGCTTTAAAGTACATATTTTTACAAAGATGGCCTAACAAATCAATGTGTCTCACAGCTGTGTTGGGAGTCATTAGAAACAGAGGGGTTTTCTCACTCTTATTTTATTCTGGTTGAAAAGAATACTAAGGAAGTTGTTTCTGTTACAGAAATAACATCCTATTATTTTTCTCCCTGAAAGCCTCCAGTGCTTCATCTCATTTGGTCTCATTTTTGTCTGCAGAACTGTGCTGTTGGTACGGCTGGCATTGGGTGGATGTGTGTTTTCACTGGCAGGGAACACACATAAAAAGGCTTTGCTGCACAGAATGTCCCAGAGGTCTTCTGCTGGTCTGAACTAGATTGGAAATTGTGCATATTTTCCTTGGAGAGTGAAACACTCTTCTCTGCCTGAGCAGAGTTGACCTAAGGAGCTTTTCTGACGGGAATCCAGCTTTGCTGCTTCTCCCTTGCAGGGGGAGGTTGTCCTGGGCTTCATTCACATACAGGCATTGTCTGATTGTCATGAGGAAAAGGTAATGCGTTTATCACAAATGTTGGAAAAGGAGCTGTACAGTTCAACTTCTGGAAAGAAGAAGGGACTGTTTATTTCTTGCTGGAACATGTTGCTCAGCAGTCTCCTGCTTTTAAGAATTTCATAAATTCTGGAGAAATAATTACTAAACTTAATCAAATCTTGGTGAACTTGCTGTCAAAAAATACAGTGAGAATTATCTCAGCCCTGAGAGCTGCCCCCTGAGCACAGACAAGCACTTCTGTTCCAAGCAGAACACCTTTCCTTTTGTGTGTGAGAGGTTTCTGTGGCTTTTCTCCATAATGCTGTTCCCATCCTTCTGTGGCAGCAAAGTCCTGATTTCGTTCTCATGGTGTTCTTCGTCCACAGATTAGGGTGTATGAGGTCACTGGATGAATGCTCCACATCCCCTGCTGTCCTCAGGGAATAGAAGTTGCATCCTCAAATCCCATTATTTACTGAACTGGCTGTGCTGGAGCCAATGCTTTGGGAAAAATATTTTCAGATCTCTTTGGTTTTTAAAATGGTTTATTGATATATGGGTTATTATCCCTTTTAACAACAAAACATGAAGTGTTCCAAGGTGGGCAACTTTTTCCCAGTAACCAGTTTGTTTGTCCAGGTATGAGAATCCTGCTGGTACCTTTGATCAATGCTTTTCTCCTTTTGACAGCTGAATGTTGGTTACCCTGTGTCCTCTGCACCTGCATCAGCCAGCCCAGACGACACATCCTGCAGCCCAGGAGGGCGCTGGGCTTCCAGGGGCCTTACAAAGGACCAAACCAGTCTGGTGTATTCCTAATGATGCTGATGAGATCACAGAGAAAATAATTTTGATTGGAGGGGTAGGTATTCAGTAGAGAAACAGTTCATAATACACACAGTCTACAAGTGTAATATTGCTTCACGAAAAAGGCAGAAGAAGCCAAGTCCTCTGAAGCAACTCAGTGGCAACAGGAGTACAAACCCATGTGCCCCTGTGGCTGTTGGAAACGCGCAGGAACACTTGGAACAAGGACCATGCCACAGGGGTTGGAACAGGGACCATGCCATGCCCACGGACCTTGCACAATGGGCTGGGCAGGCTGGCACTGAGCTCTCAGCACTGTGCCCTCTCCAGGTGGAGTCTTCTTCAACTGTCTTGGTTTGGAAAGACAGGTGTCTGCCAGGGAAAGCCAGAGCTTCCCTTCCAATGGAGAATATATAGCCCCTCCCTCCAAATTGCTATAATTTTGAAATTAAGAGGCTTTCAGGCAAAGATATGGGAATAGGAATAACAGTTCTTCACTAGGAATATTAAAAATAGAAATGTAGTACAAGAAAGCAAACAAACAAATAAAAAGAAAACACTGACAGAGTCAGAATACAACCTGACGCCCTGTTGGTCAGGGTGTTGGTAGCAGTCCAGTCAAGTCCTCCTGGGGTGACAGATGTGGTTCTGTTGGAGCAATGATGCTGTAGAAGGATATAGTTTTCCTCTGAAGATCCAATGGTGGTGAGATGGGTCTGGTCTTCCTCTGGGAATGCAGTGCAAACAGACTGTCCTGGTGTTCTGAATCTCAGGTTTTATCCAGGTAGGAATGCTTGGCTCCTTCCATTGGATGGAGCGTCTCCCAGTGTAATTTTATCAGCCATGCAGTGAGCCTCGATGGCCCATTAACAGCAGATATCCCCCGGAGGGAGGATGGGTCATGGAAGAAATAAAGAACAGTGCCCCACCTGGTTTTAACAGATGCTGATAGAATACATCCTTTTGGTTACATCTTGCATTGCAACCCAAGACATCAACAAATTCAAGACCCACTTCATTGGCAACATTGGCAACAGCTCTGGAGAGCAGATATTCAGAACCAGTCTGCCAGCACACCAGATTGACTTCATTTGGGGATTCATTAGGAAATGCGATGGAAAAAGGATGTTCTGCCTGCCATGTAGAGCACATAGAGCCAGGAGCTGCTCAGTGTGGTGGTGATGAAGAAAACAAAAGCAAGTAGCACACAGATGTATGTTTCCCTCATTTGTACAAGGCCTCCACTCTCAGATCTGGTTTCTCCAAAAGAGGCAAAAAAGAATGTCCCTTGTACCCATCCTGCCTTTGTCTGTAATTGAATTATAATCACCCCCATTGCGCTTGTAGAGAAAGCTGGTGGTAAAATGGTACTCTGGAGTGGTTTTGGCAACACAGACCTTTGCTTAAAGGTTATTAATGCTTCTACTGAAGTGTTCCAGAGGTGACTTTAGGAGTATTTTTTGGGATATTCTAATACTAATATACAAATAACAGGGAAAGGATATTATTATTGCATGCAGGTTGCAAATTGGTAGGGGGTTAAATCCATCCAAGCTATCACTTACACAAATGTTCTTTGGTTCAACTTTTTAAGGTAACGTAGGGCAAAGTGGACTGTTCATAGCTCAGTTAAGCCTTGACAAAATAAAAAATACTTATTTGTGGCAGATTTGATTAAAAGTTAATAGTTTTGCTGCTTCTTGTAATTAAAACAAAATATATTGCTAATTTTTAACTTTTTAAAAAGACCTTTTTGTCAGTGCACCAGGGGATAAATGTGTGCTGAACAGAAATCTTAACTCAACTGTTGGTACTTGTTAGAGGGATGTATTCACAATAAAAACAGAGTTCACCAAAGAGCAACTTGAGAGGTGATTTTCCATTTTTTGCAGCTAATTAAGCACAGAAATGAAGCAGTGTAGCTGGGGTTTTCTACTTGGCTGACAAACACAGAGAAAAATTTAGCTGCTGAAATTGGAAATAAAGACAAATACAATAATTAGCAAAGCGTGTTGGGCATAGGGAGATGTTTGGTTGGGGTTTTTTTAACTGTCAGGTTTTGCATATTTTGATTTCGTTGCAGGATTGGTAATTTCCTTTGAGCTGGTGGAAAAAAAAAGATTTGGTGGACTGAAAAACTGAAGTGATACACAAAAATCTTCAGAAGTTGTCAGAGAGTGGCAGGAATGTTTGGAAGTGTAGGAACAGTCTGGAGAGACAGGAAATCCTCTGATGAGGTCACTTATTAACAAAGCTCTTGGTAATGACCAAAAAATGGAAGGGGTGAGAAGCAAACCAAAACTCATATTCTCATCCCTCAGTCATAGAGTTGGGATTTAATCTTATTTTTGACTGAGTTTTCCACAAGCTGAGCATTAAAATGTAGTAAGACTTTTTTTTTTCTTGCTTTTCTATCAAAACAGCAAAAGAAATCTTATTTTTTACAATTTTATCCCATGTAAATTGGAGTATTTGAACAAAAATGGAATCNTTTTTTTTTTCTTGCTTTTCTATCAAAACAGCAAAAGAAATCTTATTTTTTACAATTTTATCCCATGTAAATTGGAGTATTTGAACAAAAATGGAATCTTGCATAAAATGCTCATAAGGAAACTTGTTTGTCTGGACTTGATGTTGTGGACAGGTAGTACTGCCCATGTTTCAGGATATTATTTCACAGAATTCCATGGCTTTTCATATAACATTTGAGGAATTTTCTCTGTGATTGGTAGAAAGTGGAGGTGGCTGTGGTTTTTCTTCCTTCTTCCTTAAGTTAATGAAATAAGTCAATAGAATATACTGACTATATCTTCTATATGTGTGTATATATATAAATAACCAAGACTAATTACCTTCTCTATGTAGCCAGGTTCTGGTTAATAAGTTTGAAGTAATCACATTAATTAGCTCATTGACAGTTTAATTGTGGTCTGTTTTAAAATGATTCTACAATACTAGAAAGAAAATCTTTTTTAGGAACTAATTCCTTCATTCATTAATTTTATTTCTGCAGAAGTGAGAATTGGAAGAACATTCATCAGCTGTGAGTCACGGCATAATAGAATCATACCAGAGCCTTTATTGAACAAAGTTGCTAAAGTGACTAATCTACAATTGTGAATTTGAGGTAGCAGTGTCAGCTACTATTGAATCTATTTTCATAAATTAGATACCACTTCTTTGAACTTGTCTTATTAAAATTATTTAAGTAAAACTATGGTTCTATGCCTGATAATATTTACCAAATACTTGCAAATTTTCTCTGTGTAATTTACATGAATAAATCTATTTTCATAAATTAGATGCCACCTTGAGTTGGCAGAAATGAAAAATGGGATTTATTTTTCTAGCACATGCCAAACATATGCCAAAATGGCTTACATTTGAAGTGAACAGGATCTGTGCATTTTGGGAAGCAGCTTTCCCAGCCTGCAGTTTTGTGACTGGGGGTTCTAGGGTGTCCTCCAAGCTTTTGTGATCCCGGGAAGTCCTGATGGTAACGCTAGAGAATGACAGAATTTATACACTGGAGGAGGCTTCCCCATCCAGGCAGGAAAAAAACCCCCAACTTTTAAAACATATCCTTTGCCTAAATGGATGCATTTTCTACTGTGGATCCTCTCCTTATTCTGCCTTTAGAAATTTACACACGGGAATCAGGAAAAAATCCAGCTCCATCTTTCTGTTTTGAGTGGTTGTCACACCAGGAGATGGATCATTAATGGGAAGAAGGCAAACTCCTCTTTCAGAGCATCACATGCATATTTTATCTGTAATGTGGGAATGACCTCATTTCCAGTTTGATTGAAAGAAGTTTTGTCCACCCTCCAAGAAAATGGTCAAACACATTCCTTCCTTGAGCAGATGAACAATCCATCTTCACACCTTGAGTGTTTGCAAAGACCAACCTGAAAACTCCAAACACTTTTATTTCACGTGCTTTCTCCTCATGTCCACAAGAATGAGGAGTTTTGAACTCCTAATATTCACTTGTTTTCATACACTGCTCTTAGCTTTTGAAGGGTGTCTGGAACAGATCACAGCTTTCTTTGCAGAGAGTATTTGGTCCAATGTCTGGCTTTGAAGAATTAATATAGCCACATTATTTCAAAGCGTAACTGTTGATTGATGTGAAAGGATTGTTGCTCATTGTTGAACTGTTGTATTTTTCTCTGTGTACACAGCAGGGGAGAAGCCAAAAAAAACCGTGGCAGGTGTGGCTGGGGGCTGCTGTGTTTTGGTTTTACATTTGTTCAACTTTCTCAGCAACTTCAAAGTCTTTCTGTCTCTTCTGAAGCACTGTTGCACTCTTATCTGTAACCAGTGCTTAATGTTCATCTTTTTTATCATTTCAGTCCACAACCAAGCTTTTATACAAACAAAGCAGCACTGGCTGAAGTGATACAGATGATGTATCGCTGGCTGTGGTGAGATATGTACATACATCATATAACAAGTGACACGGAAGGGATTTTGCAAAACAGTCTGTCAAAAAATTGACGAGGTTTCTAGATGCTCTCTGCTTTGTAAAGGGGTTATAAAAGTGTTTGTTTTCA
>VYZR01011720.1:19007-43417 GCA_013400675.1 Oxylabes madagascariensis | reverse complement strand
TGATGAGAAACAACAGTTTGAAGCAGTTGGCAACCTAGAAAAACAGGGACAGAACCTCTGCTCTGTCCCTGAAGCACTGACACGCCTTTTGTAGGAAATTGCTGTTTTCGAAAGCAGGGAAAAGGGCAAGCCCTACTTACTGGCTATTACCTTCCCATGTAATTCTTTCATTTGCTTGGGTAGACAGAGGAAAGCTACTACTGCCAGCTACTACTGCTGGTAGGTACCACAAACCTGGAGCTAGCCCCTGCAACTCTTGAGGTTGAAGACCTCTGTAAAAAGCATTTATTCAAATACATACATGGTGACTTGGATGACAGTGGTGACTTTACAACAGGGTCCATGCTGATACAGCTGAAACTGTAATTGATTCAAACTCACCTACAATGAAGCCCACTTTCCTAAGGTAGAAGACTTTTAAAAATTACATTTACTTTGCATCAACAGAAGTGTGACATTTACATTGTTGTAACAATGAACAACAAATTTGACCAACAACAAAACACTTCAAGCATTTATTTGCTATTCCTTTACATGTACTTTTATAGTTTTCTACTATACAACTGAAGGAAAGTTTCTGTTTCTTTACAGAAAGGAGATTAACTCTGTTGCCTCCAAAAGAAAACAAGGAAGATGATTCAGAAACATACTCTGCTGTTGCTGTTGATGAAGGTAGACTTGAGCCAAGATCAGATGATGAAGACACGTAAGTGAAGCACATCAGAAGAAAAATCCAGACAACTGGACAGTTTTTTAGGTTGCATTGCCTAAAGCTTTTGTGTTCTTAAAAATTCATAAATAAAGAAAACTTACTTGCTAATTTAACTTTTAATTCTGGAAGTTGTCACAGTCAATGCTGTGATTAAAAATTACAGCAGAAATATTAACATGGCCTTGCAGGTCTTTTCTTTTGCGTTTTAAATACAGGTAAACAATCTGACATAGACAGAAGCAACAGTTCACAATTAGGTGTGTTGCTTGTATATTATTTATAGTGTTTAAAAAAACCCTAAGAGTCCTTGAACTGAGAAAGGTTTGTAATAAAGTTATATTTATTTAATTACTATAATTATCTTGTTTTACTGTGCAGGAATTTTGAAGATTCTGAGGATGAACTCAGACACGAGCTGGAGGAATCTCTGGAAAAACTGTCAACTTCTCCAGCAGAAAGAACCATGGAGTCTCACATCTTTTCAATAAGTAAAGGTCAAAGAGATGAGGAAAAGATGAGTTTACCTCACCAACTTGGAATATCTGATGATGATTTAGAAAATAATCATGGGTAATTTGGTGTTGACGCACATAATGGAAAATAATTAAAATTAATAGAAGGCTGTAGTTTTGCTTTAAAGGAAAAACAAATCAGGGTACTTTTCAGATGTCTGAACATTGAAAAATCCTCATCCAGACTGAAATGCTGTTTCATCTATTATTCTGAACTACCTGGACACACCTGACAAGTCTTGCTTGAGCAAGTTTCTGATTGTGTACTCTGTTTAACCATTTTTGCATCATGTAAGAGTCTCCTAGTTTGTTTATTTTATTTCCCTAGGTAAATCAACTCCTTGTTTTAAGAATCTCTTCCAGTAATCAATGTGTACTGCCAGTACAGCTTTGTAATCTACAGTTTCATTTACACAGTACTGACCCTACGTAGTAACATCAACTGCTCAGGAGTTTTATATAGTAGCGGTAAAAGGGTTTATTAGCGCCATGAGGATTGTGCATTCCCCAGTTCCTAATAAAACAAGTAGGTTCTTCCAACCATATTTTTTCACGTAAAAAATTTCATACAATCCAAGTGAATCTTAAATAAAGGGCAAACTAGAGTCTGTAGTCTGATTTTAGCAGTTTTTTCCAAGAATCATTTATGTTGGAAAAGATCAATGAGCTGAACTGTTAACCTAACACTGCCAAGTCCACCACTAAACTGTGTCCCAGTGTGCCATGCCTTTTGCATACCTCCAGGGATGGTGAGTCCACCCCTTCCCAGGGTGTCTTTTCCAATGCTTGACAACGTTTTCTATGTCAAAATTTTTCCTAATACCCAATATAAACCTCCCCTGGTGCAACTTGAGGCCATTTTCTCCTATCACTTGTTACCTGGGAGAAGAAACTGACCCCAACCAGGCTCCACCCTCCTTTCAGGCACTTGTAGAGAACGAGAAAGTCCCGCTTGAGTCCCCTTTTCTCCAGGCTGAACACCTCCAGCTCCCTCAGATGCTCCCCACAGGACATGTGCTCCAGACCCTTCCCCAGCTCTGTTGCCCTTCTCAGGACACGCTCCAGCATCTCAACATCTTTCCTGAACTGAGGGGCCCAAAACTCATCACCAGATTTGAGGTGCAGCCTCACCAGTGCCAAATACAGGCATACTGTAGATTCTAGAAAAAAAGAATTCTGGGTACAAAGACTATAAAACAAAAATGTTGACCTCAGAAAGTATGACTGCAGGTAGAGAGTCATGAAACAGGTGAAGAGTGAAAATATTAAATAAAAAAGGTTCCCAATAAATAAAAGAACTTCTTGATGTAGTTCTGTTACCGAAGCACTATCTTGGTTTGTGAATCCAGATGGTTTTTAAGTGCATCATACTCTCATGTAGTTAACATAGAAACATTTCTTTCCCAGGAAAAAAAAAAAGTCTCTCTTACATAAAGCAGACAGCCTGACAGAAAGAAAAACAACCGTTTTATTGAATGGAACCAAGGGATCATAGCTTAGATATATTTACATGTGCCACCGTGCCACACAGTTAAATAAAAAAAGTTAATTTTACTCATGTTCATCTTTACTTATAGACACTTATTTAAATAACGGCTCCACAGATAACAGGAATGTGTCTTCAAAATGCTGGTCAGAAAACCTGTGCACAGAGTGACGAGCATTTTCTCTGATCTCCAGTCTTTTCTCAGGAGGCAAAGAAAAGATGTAAGCCATTGTCTCAGCATAACTGTCCTCATCTTCTGCTAGGAAGCCTGTAACACGTCCTTCATGGGGTACCACGATGTCTAATTTGGGGCCGCCAGAATTGTGAGCCAGGATTACTGTGCCAGCTGCCATACATTCAACTACTCCTGTAAGAGATACAAAAAATGTTGATATGAGTGTGCAGATCATATACTTTGACCCTCTGTAAAACACTGGAAAGTTAAACCAACAGTAAAATTCACTACAGACTGCCATTCCAAATCAGCTGGAAAAATACAGCAAAAATGGTCCCATAAGAAACACAAATTTAAATTTTTTAGTTCTAAGGACTGAAGTGACAGTTTCTCTTAAACATATAGAATTGAAATTGGGTATCAGATATAACTGGTTAACTTGTGGGTTTTGTAACATACCTGATTTTAAACGTTTGGAAAGATACTGAGAAAAAAAGTTGACTATGCACATTTCAATCAGAAAATATTCACAAGTTCAGTATTTTGCAGATGAACAAATCTTTATAGCTTCTGACAACTCAGCAAGACACTAGTAAAAACTGTTATCTCTACATCTGTATTTTTGATGGGAGAAATTTTAATGAAATGGGAATCAGCAAGCTTTCCTCAGCCAAAAGCTGTGGGGTAGGAACAACATATAATGTACACAGCAACCTCAATTCTCCTCCACTGTTTCAGAACAGACCTCAGAAATGCTGATTCTTCTCAGTTCTGGTCTGATTGTTACAAATTCCCTCAGCTCAAACATTGCCCACTATAAACAGTGTTCCAAAGTTTTGGAATATGTTTTTTACATATAAAAAGCCTGTTAGATGAAGGTTAAATCCTGCTCAAATTCAAAATGACTTTCAAAAAAATTTAACTAAACTGTTTTGTGGGAGAAAAGAAAAAGAGAGAACACATAATTTCCAATATTTTGCTGTTGCTTCTGACAGACACTTCAATTTTTTTTACACCAAACTCCTACAGACCATAAACTACTACTCCTGATAGTTACTTAACCTGTTTTCTAATAAAGTCTGAAGAAGTCAACTGCAGTTTAGTCCCATTACAGCAGAGTATGGCATCCATCCGTTTGGCTACTAACTTACCTGATTGCTGTAGATTTATAACAGATGGGCAACCTAGCATTCCCATTCAAGGTCAGGGCTAATATAATCCCAATAAACTGAGCCCTATACCTTAATTCTGGGCCCCAGCTCCTCTCTGGAATTCTGCTCCATGCTATACTCACCAATTTAAGGACTTCATACATTTACCTCAGCAGAGATGCCTAATGCAATGAGATGACCAAAGGTACCTGGTGGCATCTACATGGGGCTTATTTGTACCAGACAGGATCTGTGGGAGACTCACACCCCTGGAACAGCAGCGGGAGCCCCATGACATACACTGGACATTTCAAATGGCATTTGAGGCAGGTGAAACACAACCAAAATCTCTTAACATGGATGTCTACACATGAACTGTCTCTAAGCTCCCCTTGCAATCAGTGGAGCCACCAGAGCACAATTTATGGTGCTGAAGGAGAAGCACCTGCAGCCTCTTGAAGCTCTGGAAGGTGGGGAAGCCTAACCCAGGGACAACAGGGTGACCCATGNATTTAAATAACGGCTCCACAGATAACAGGAATGTGTCTTCAAAATGCTGGTCAGAAAACCTGTGCACAGAGTGACGAGCATTTTCTCTGATCTCCAGTCTTTTCTCAGGAGGCAAAGAAAAGATGTAAGCCATTGTCTCAGCATAACTGTCCTCATCTTCTGCTAGGAAGCCTGTAACACGTCCTTCATGGGGTACCACGATGTCTAATTTGGGGCCGCCAGAATTGTGAGCCAGGATTACTGTGCCAGCTGCCATACATTCAACTACTCCTGTAAGAGATACAAAAAATGTTGATATGAGTGTGCAGATCATATACTTTGACCCTCTGTAAAACACTGGAAAGTTAAACCAACAGTAAAATTCACTACAGACTGCCATTCCAAATCAGCTGGAAAAATACAGCAAAAATGGTTCCATAAGAAACACAAATTTAAATTTTTTAGTTCTAAGGACTGAAGTGACAGTTTCTCTTAAACATATAGAATTGAAATTGGGTATCAGATATAACTGGTTAACTTGTGGGTTTTGTAACATACCTGATTTTAAACGTTTGGAAAGATACTGAGAAAAAAAGTTGACTATGCACATTTCAATCAGAAAATATTCACAAGTTCAGTATTTTGCAGATGAACAAATCTTTATAGCTTCTGACAACTCAGCAAGACACTAGTAAAAACTGTTATCTCTACATCTGTATTTTTGATGGGAGAAATTTTAATGAAATGGGAATCAGCAAGCTTTCCTCAGCCAAAAGCTGTGGGGTAGGAACAACATATAATGTACACAGCAACCTCAATTCTCCTCCACTGTTTCAGAACAGACCTCAGAAATGCTGATTCTTCTCAGTTCTGGTCTGATTGTTACAAATTCCCTCAGCTCAAACGTTGCCCACTATAAACAGTGTTCCAAAGTTTTGGAATATGTTTTTTACATATAAAAAGCCTGTTAGATGAAGGTTAAATCCTACTCAAATTCAAAATGACTTTCAAAAAAATTTAACTAAACTGTTTTGTGGGAGAAAAGAAAAAGAGAGAACACATAATTTCCAATATTTTGCTGTTGCTTCTGACAGACACTTCAATTTTTTTTACACCAAACTCCTACAGACCATAAACTACTACTCCTGATAGTTACTTAACCTGTTTTCTAATAAAGTCTGAAGAAGTCAACTGCAGTTTAGTCCCATTACAGCAGAGTATGGCATCCATCCGTTTGGCTACTAACTTACCTGATTGCTGTAGATTTATAACAGATGGGCAACCTAGCATTCCCATTCAAGGTCAGGGCTAATATAATCCCAATAAACTGAGCCCTATACCTTAATTCTGGGCCCCAGCTCCTCTCTGGAATTCTGCTCCATGCTATACTCACCAATTTAAGGACTTCATACATTTACCTCAGCAGAGATGCCTAATGCAATGAGATGACCAAAGGTACCTGGTGGCATCTACATGGGGCTTATTTGTACCAGACAGGATCTGTGGGAGACTCACACCCCTGGAACAGCAGCGGGAGCCCCATGACATACACTGGACATTTCAAATGGCATTTGAGGCAGGTGAAACACAACCAAAATCTCTTAACATGGATGTCTACACATGAACTGTCTCTAAGCTCCCCTTGCAATCAGTGGAGCCACCAGAGCACAATTTATGGTGCTGAAGGAGAAGCACCTGCAGCCTCTTGAAGCTCTGGAAGGTGGGGAAGCCTAACCCAGGGACAACAGGGTGACCCATGACCTTGCAGGGCAATAGCTGGAGGTCAGCAGGACATCCTGGGCAGCACAGATGGGATAGCTCTGTGTTCAGGTGACCACAGGATGCACAGAATTAACAGCCTATGACTACAGCACTTCAGCTTGCACTACAGTAGCACCTAGTGGTGCATCACCTGCACCACATCTGCACTGGTCCTGCAGGCTTTATGGCAGCTGCACTGCCTCCAACAGGAACAGGAGCTGGACACCTGCTTGGCATGCAGACCTCTGTGCTTAGACATCTAGAGAACAAGGAGCTGCACACTCAGGAAATGCACTGACCGATCCCAAAGTGCTCATTCCACATGGTGTGCAGGCCGATGGTGGCCTCGGCCAGGTGTCTCTTCAGCTCCTCAAAGGGAATGTTAATCCTGAACACCACATCATCACTAACTCCCAGCTCTTCACACAGACGTTTCAGGTTATTTACACGCTCTTCATCTTGCTGGTTACGACAGCCGCCGATTAAGATCAGCTTCAGTGATGGCTGCTGCCCCACTCTCTTCTCTTTCAGCAATTTAGCAAAGGCTCTGATTTGCAAAGGATGATCTTTTTCAGGCCTGAACTGGCTGACAGAAACAATGGAATATTCAGTGGTGCTCTTTTCCACTTCCAGTGGAATATCCAAGAAAGTCTGAACATCACATGGTGGATACACAACACTCGTGCAAGCCCCGGCTCTCCAGAGGGACAGGATGTGATTCAGTGTCCAAGAAGAATTCACCATAACCACATCACTGCAGGAACCAACCAACCCGTACATGAAAGCAAAGAAGTAGTAGTAGACAAGTTTAAATTTGCTGAAGAGAGGACTGCTTGTAATGAAGGCAGCATTGTTAAACCTGGTATCCTGATTCCTCACGACAGAGAGCATATCTGTGCTGATAGTGGGATAATGGACGTAGCATCCAACGCGACAACCTCCTAGGTATTTGAAGAGGGGAATTGTGAAGGCATAACCCATTGAGTCAATGTAAATATCAGGAACACACTTTAGAAGAGCTTCCCAGCCAAGGAACACCGATCCTAAACTTTGTCCCAGCAAAGTGAAATGAGGATAAAGAGAAGCTTCCACAAGGAAGCGTTTTTTTAGAAATACAAACTTCACAGGATGGATTAACTTAATATTGAATCTTCTGAAAGCGCCTTCTACTATTTCTTCTCCAGTGGCATCTCTATCACCAGTGTAAACAACACAAGTTACATTTCTGTACCTGTAAGAATAAAGAAAAAGTATTTCATATATTCTTCTCTTCCTATTTTTCAGCAAGAAACTAAAATAAAATCCACTTGAAAGTACTCAAGAAGAATGTGAGAACAAATGTCTGGCCCAGAAAATATTTTAACTAAATTATACTTTTCCTTATACTGTCACAGGTTTTTTCTGACCTGCAGAAAAGCATATGGCTGAGAACTTGGGGAATATTTTAATGCGAGTAAAACATAAAAGGAGCCCAGTATTGTTCTACAGACTTCAGAACACCCTGCTCCGCATTAGGAGATATCTGTCTAGAGCACAGCATGAGCAAAATGCAAATGATGGCAAATCAGTGGATGTGCCCATGTTCAATCCACTTTAGGTATTAATTTGTTTTGCCTCCTGCACCAAGAGGCAAGTATAAAGATGATCAGTTATCTGCTGAGGAGTTATGACTATACAAAGTTCCACACCAGTAGTGGAAAACTGAGGAGGAAGGAGAGGTTTCCTCAAGGAAAGAAAGGAAAAAAGTGAGAGATGCTGCAGCAGGACATATCAAAAACTAACGGGATGAAGTAGAATGCAACCACATGAAACTCAGATGTAAAATAAAAAGACCAGCAGATGAATGACACCTACTTAAATATGTAAAATGCCAACATATGCATAAAGGATAGCAACAGAAGCTGAGAATGAAATACAGTGTTTGATAAACACATCTGCTTACTTTTTCTGGAGCGTTCTGATGGCACACCACAGGACTCTCTCCCCTCCACCTCCAGCATTGCAATACGGGTGAAAAAAGGCCACCAGCAGTGGCCGCTTCCCATCTCTTCCCGCTGAGCTCAACTGTTTCTTCCTTTGTAACCAGAGACGTACTCCCCACAGCAGTACCACCAAGCAGATGCACAAAATTCCACTTAGAAATAATGCAGGGAGTAACAATGAGCACAGCAATCTGAAACAAGCCAGAAATTTAAAATATGTAATAGCTTTAAAGAATTACTGGGTATGGCATTGAGCGAGAAGGACTTAAAAGTAGAGCTACAGGGAGTTCAACAACTTCTTGAGTTCTTCTAATCTCAGAAATCATCAGTGTGTATGACTGACAATTACAGAAATGAAATCACTGCTCTGCATTGTTTATCCGAAGATCTCTTTTTGCTCTGCTGTTACCTTGCAATCATTTATCACTGTTTATTCATGCTCTGTTATCTACCTCCACGTGCTCTACACACTTTGTAGAAGTTGGATGCCCTTAGCAACCTGGCAATACACAACCAGCAGAGTGACTTCCAAATAGGTTTTCAGGTGTTTTTTTCAGACCAATCTCCTGTTTGGCTCGCTCTACTGTGAACTGCTGTGGTGCCGGCTTACAGGGGCCAGGCACCTCCTATTCCAACCTGCACTTCCCACTCCCCGGAGGCATGAACAGCTATGCCAGCTGTCCAGAGCGGCTCTGTGCAGTGCGTGTGTGCAGAGAGCCGCCTCCTCTGGTCTCTCCATCACCGTCGGGGGTCTTCCCTTCGCTCTCCCTGACAGCTCTGCTAACCCTGCAGCGGGAGGTTTCCTGGCGCAGGAGCCTGACAGGCACAGCGCCCGGTTCCTCCCGCTGCGCCGCTCAGCCTTGGGACAAACAGCGTTCACCCAGCCGCTCCCGTTTACCACAGCAGCGACCCTCGCGTCACGACTGACACACAAGGAAGCGCTTTCATTCGGGGGCGGGAGCGGCGGAAAAGCACCTTAACCCCTCGGAGCCCGGGGCAGGGCCCACCGCGGGGCCTGAGGAGCGCGGCCGGGCAGGGGCCGCCCCGCCCGCCCCGGACGCGCCGCCCCCGCGCCCGGTACCTGAGGAGCCCGCAGAGGCACGGCCCTCCCGCCACCATCTTGGGCAGCGCCGGTCGCCTTCCCGGCGGAAAGGGAGGTCCCGGGCGCCGGGGCGGGACCAGCCGGGCTGCGGCTCCCGGCTGGCAGCGCCCCGGAGGGGCGGGAGAGGCTCCACTGCCCCCGCCTCCTTCTTCACCTCCTTCCACGCCTCCTTCTCCGCCTCCACCTCGCCCTCGTTCCCCCAGCAAACACAGAACCTGCGCCCGGTGGAAGAAGGGCAATGCCGTAGGTGGTTGGGAGCCCTGTGCTGCTGCATGAAGCGTTTTCGCCAGAGATGCCGGAAGAGAGTGGACAGCAGTACATCCCTGGCACGGTTTAGTCAGGCATAACACTGCTGCTCCTTGAATTGCACCGCGTCCTCCTCAAGTGGCGTCCCCGGATTCCTTGTGCACGATGGAAGCGAGGGCGCTCGGGGCGGAGGCCTCCCGGGGACACGGGGTTCCTGCTGCATCCCACGCTCCCCCAGGTTGTGCCTGTGTAAATGCTGGCCCTTCTCCATGGCCAGGAGAGGATGTCCTCGATGAGCTCCGTGTCCTGGCTTGCAGCCCTGTCGTAATCTGCTTGTCAGTGAATCCCTCATTGTCGAGAGGGAGCTGCCAGCGGCTGTGTGCTGGTTAATGTCGTGAGGCCGAGGGCAGGGTGTCCAACACAGGCTGCGCCTGGCACCGTCTCCAAAACGATCCCACGAGCACGATCATGGGGACAGTTGCCACTGAGATTATCTAATATACTTTTTGCCTTATTTTGTCTTGATGGGCGAGTACGTGCATAGACTGAATGGTGCTGTTTTTTCAAAATAGTACTAATGATGTGTCAGTCCACGTCTAGACTTCATGTTCTAAAAATGTCATCCTTGGAACAACATAAGGAACTCACTCTGGTCTCTCGGGTCCTGAGAAGCATAGAGTGAAACTACCAGATTGCCTAGATCAGGAGAGACTTTGACAGAACAATCCGAAACATTTCTGATCTCCTGTCACATTGCTACATGCTTCTTTTCCCCCCACCACATTCTCTATTTTAAAATAATAAAATGCTTTATCTGGGAGGTTTGATCCAGATAACTCATTCTTCAGTCTCTTTCAGAGTTGAGGCTGTCCAAAATTTGAGGGAGTTTCAAACCTTGTTTCTTTAAAAAGACCTTTCCAGAACCTGTGATCCTTCAGCCTCTTTGAGGTCAGCATGATCTAATTCATGTTCTAGCCACCTGTGCATTTTGAGGTCTCGTAGGTGTTATGTTAGGATGAAAGTCATCCTGTGTCTTCTGCATGAGAAGAGTGCAGGTTGGAAAATGATGAATCATTAATTTATGTGGCCACTGCTATAACCAGAAGCAGAGAGAAAAAGGCTCTGCTCTAGTGGGAGTGAGAAAGTCCAGCTTAAATTATGGTTATATGGTTCTGACTTGCCTGGATTGAGTTTTCCATTTATAGGATTCACCCTGTGACAGTGAAACTGGAAATGTGGAAACTCAGGAATTTATTGGTTATTATACTGATGTTTTTATTTAAGTATTTTGAGTGTCCTAAGTACCACTGACTGTAGGTTTTACCAGGACGTCTCTATGTAAGCAGGTAAATTGGAAGAAGTCTGTGAGAGGTCCAGCAAGCATGGCCTAACATTTCATTTCTGAACCAACAGCTCTCATAAGGAGGATGCAACAGGTATTAATTTATCTCCCTTAATCTTTTTTCTCTTCCCTGACAGAGCAGTTGCCTTAAAAACAGAATAGATCTCTGCTAGATTTGCTTCTCTGAACTCAAAACAGCTTTCTTTCTTCAACATTTGGAAATTATTGTCTGAGTTCAGAAGAAGAGGCTAGTTATTCTAGGGAACAGAAAGTCCAGGCTATTATAGATGATGAAATTTATGTTTCTCCCCACAGACTTGGAAAGGAGTCCATGGTCACTCCCTTGGAAGGCATGAATCTTACACCAAGTCTTTAAGAAACTGAAGGACCACAGGTCACAGCTTAATTAAGATGAGACTTAAGTAATAATGGTGAAGAGTTCCTGGAAGCAAGAAGACTAATTAATGAGGGAGACACCTACATACCTGGCTTTTGAGTTTCACTTGCTCATTTAGGGAGAAATCTGCCTGATGGTGGGAGTGTCAGATAGTTTTCTCAGCCCTAATAATTTATAGTTCACGGAATCACAGAATGGCTGAGGTGGGGAGGAACTGGTTGGATGGATGCAGCCAGAGTTGTGGACAATGGCTCAATGTCTAGGCACTGCACCTGTATTGGGGCAATCCCGGACATGAGTACAGAGTAGAAGAACTCATTGAGAGAAGCCCTGCAGAGAGGGATTTAGGGGTTCTCATGGACAAAAAGCTGAAGAGGAGCGGGCAATGTGCAATTGCAGTACAGAAGGCCAACAGCATCTTGGGCAGCATCAAAAACAGTGTGACCAGCAGAGCGAGGGAGGGAATTCTGCTGCTCTGCTCCACTCTGGTGAGACCCCACCTGGAGTGCTGCATCCAGCCCTGGGGTCTTCAACACAGAAAAGACAGGGTCCTGTTGGAACAAGTCCAGTGGAGGGCCATGAAGATGATCAGAGGGCTGCAATATCTCTCCTATGAAGACAGGCTAAGAGTGTTTGGGCTCTTCAGGCTGAAGAAGGCTTCAGGGACACCTAATTACAGCCTTCCAGCACTTAAAGAGGGGTTATAAAAAACAACATGGACAGAAGGTGATAGGACAAGGGGAAACCATTTTAAATTAAAAGAGGAAAAATTCAGATTACATGTTAGGAAGAAATTATTTACTGTGGGGTGCAACCGGCTACCCAGAGAAGTTCTGGATTTCCCATCCCTGGAAGTGTTCAAGGCCAGGTTGGATGGGACCCTGAGCAACCTGATCTAGTGGGTAGCATCCATGACCACAGTAGAGGGGTTGGAACTAAATGATCCTTAATGTCCCTTCCAACCCAAACCTTTCTTTGATTCTGTGGCCTCTGGAGGCCATCTTCTCCAGCCCCCCTGCCCAAAGCGAGTACCTAGAGCAGATTGTCCAGGACTGAGTCCAGATGAGTTTTAAATACCTCCAAGGATGGACACTGCACAACCTCCCCTGTGTAACCTGTGCCGGTGCTTGGTCATCCTCATGGTGAAGAAATGTTTCCTGATGTGCAGACGGAACTTTCCATGTTTCAGTTCGTGCCCATCACCTCTGGTCCTGTCACTGGACCCCAGTGAAAAGAGCCTAGCTCCTCTTTTCACCCTCCCTTCACACACTGAAGGCCTTGTCAAGCCTTTTCAAGGCTTCAACAATCCCAGTTCCCTCAGCCTTTCCTCACATAAAAATTGTCCCATGCTCTTAATCATCTTAGTTGTTTTATTTTTTTTCTTAGTCCCTCCAGTGGTAATTAAAAACAGATGAATTAATACTTTCAAAGTTCTTCTGGTAGCTTTTCATTGATCACAGTTTTCAGTTGCTGATGTAAGCAGTATGAAACCTGTGTTGCTGACAGACTTGCAGACTGCAAAGCTTACCATTAATGTGTGAAGGTCCAACACAGGCTAATTAATTGAGTCATCAACACTTCACAAGTTCCCCACCTTCATTCATATGTAGCAGAGGATATTGCATGCATGCATTTATGGTACTGACAAGAACTTTAGCAGGAGCAGTGGTGAGCTCTCTGTGGTGTTCCCACTCCAGCAGTGAGAATGCTATTCAAAACCTCGTCTGTTGAAATTCCACAAGGCTGACATGCCAGCGAAAGTAAACTAGCCTTGTTATGAAGACAGTTTTGTTTTCACCTTCCCAGAGATGTACCAAGTTTTTAATCTTTTGTTGCCTATGTAAGCTTTTTTTTTGTCCTGTTTTAATTGCTTTCCTTATTAAGCTCCTTACTCTAAAGAAAGCCCATGCAAACGGGCTTTTTGAAGAGTATTTAGAATAAATAGCAGAATCCTCTCACTGTGTGTTCTCCTCAAGCCTGCAAGGCATTTGAGATAGTTTTAAACTGTATTTTTCTAACTCTGATTCTTGCTGAGTAGCCCACGTATGAGTAACTCAGTAAGATAAAACTGCTGGCAAGTAATAATAGAAAGAAACTGGATTAATATTGTGTAAGGATATTCATATGACAGTCATGTGGTCTGTTATACTTTCTTGTACAGTTAGTTACTTTCTTTCAGAAATATTCACTGTGTAGCACCAAGTCTCTTGTTCAGGGTTGCTGTCTGAGCTACGAAAATGCCTGGGACTGTTTTTAATAGATGGAATCTCAGATCTTTTGTATACAGAGTAAGTTTTTCACTTTTGTATGTGTCTTGTGATAGGCTGCCTAATATTACAGTACATTTGCTCTTCATTGCATAGTAACAGGAGCAGAAATAAAGTTGCACCAGTTCTATGCTAGATCTGTGAAGCAAAACCCAAGCATTGGTAAGAAATTGTGGCATTAATATACCTAGGGAAAAACACTATGGGGTTGTTTTTACTGATAGCTTGTAATATTGAAGTGTCTAAATATACACAATTCTAGTAATTTCTTTTTCACTGTCATCCTTTATTCTGAGTTACATGTTCTAGGGCATAGGTGTTCACGCCATATATCTGTGAGCAAAAGCTGCTCTTTTTTTTTTTTTGGCAGAAGCAATGAAGAATTAAGCAGCTTGGATCTACAAATTATATTTGCAGGAGAGCCCATAAAGCACGTTTATTTGTATCACCAGGCAATTTACACAGGTTGAACCCATATCTTTTGATTAACAGAAGATTATTTTCACAAAAATTGTCCCAGTTGGGTAAGGACCATGAAGGAAAACAAATCAGTTTCGGTAGGTTGTGACAGTGTTTTAAACTCCCATGGACCCAAAACATCTGCCATTTTTAGGGTGGCTGAAGGAAACGTTTTCAAGCAACTTAGAGCAGTGGCAGAAATGAGATGGCAAATGATGTACCCCTAATGATAGCATCACTGAGTTTGCAAAAGAACATTTGGACTCGCCTTTAGTCACCGCTTTTTTAGGTGGAAGTTTGGGATTCTTGAGGAGCTAGGGACCATTTTTGAGGGTCTATGAGAGCAGACCCAAGCCATTTTCGCTTTTCATTCTCCTTTCTGCAGATAGATAGTAATATATCTGTGGCCATCTGCACCTAATTAGAACATGAAGGGGATCATGAAGGACCACCTCTTTCACCATCATGTCTTAACACCTGCTCAGATCAACTATGAAAGTTCTCAGGGAGCTGTAAAACTTCACTGTGAATCTTTTTACTGAGTGAGGTACTCCCTTTTCAAACTTTAAAAGGTTCACATAACTTGTTCACTGCACTGGCTTGTTCAACGTGCATTTTGCCACATGTGTTTGTGCACACCTCTCTGCCTGTTTCAGGAAGCAAGGAAGAGTGCTATTTGGATGAAAATCCAAGTTGTTTCACATGGAGCCAGGACAAAGCATGATTTGCATTCTATGCTCGTGTCTGGCTCCTTGGCACTGATTAGGAGAGAGAAAAGAGCCAGCAACTGCCTGCAGAGCAGGACAGAATGGAATTCGAGGAGACTGTTTGGCTAGTCCAGGCATGAGAGTTGTGGATATTGTGCTTCATCATCTCTTCTGACTTATTTCTATTCTAAGGATGAAGAAAGCTTGAAAGGTTGATGATTTTCCCATGAAGTAGATTCAATCAAAGATTCTCTTTCAGGGGGCGAGCCAGGGCTTCTTGAAAGTAGTTCCCTGCTGCACTACCTTTTCTTTCAATAAGCAGAGGTACCAGGAAGGAATGGTAGATGAATCAAGCCTAAATTTCCATGGCTAACGTCTATGCTTTCCAGGAATCGAGGGCAGTTAATAAATCTCAGATGGTTGCTCAGCAACTCCAAGGGTTGGTACCTTCTTTTATGCTGAGCTGCGGAATGCATTGGTTTTGGCTAAATGTGTCCTTGGAAGAAACATTCTTTGCCTAGAGAACAGACTGACATGACCTCTGGAAATGAGAGTATTGCCCAGAGCTGAACAAACTCAGTTTCAGAGTTAGAAAGGTTTTTTTGTATTTTCCTTTTCTCACAGCTTCAGGCTCCAAGGAACTCTTTCTTCAGGAGTCAGATGTCCCCAGTTTCCTCTGTGTCCTCATGCAATAAATGAATGCTGTTTTGACCATGAGTTTGAGTCGTGATGAGCCAGTGTGTATGTCACAGGAAACAGCCTGAGGCAACCTGTCTGCATTTGAAACCAGGATTTTAACTGTGTATTTCAATTCAGGTGTTAAATAGTTCAGACAAAAATACTTGTAAACAGAAAGAGGTTTCCTCTGTCTTGTCATTTCCCTTAGATGCTTTTCAAAGCAGCTGTTTGTATGGAAGAGATTGCATAAAATTAGCAGCAGTTTCCCGTGTTGATAGTTTGATCCCTGACTGTTGCTTTAATTCTGACATTTGTACCTGAATTCTTACCAAATTAGGTAGAAATTTTGTAGGCTGCCAGTGTTACGTTATTCAATAGGGAATTATTACTAGGTATTCTAGTGGAAAAAACCAAACAAACATAAAAAAAAATTACAGCAAATATATTTTCATTTTTACTTTTTATTTCTCTTCTTAGTTTCTGTAAGGCTCTGCAGTGAATGTCTCTACCCAGGCAAGTTCTACTTACTTTCATGGTCACTTGAAGTATGTTTTTTCCACTGATGGAAACTGGCAGCTCCATGCCTTTGGCTCTTGCCTGATAGTTAACTGTAAGTTTATGTGAGATATTAGACTTGGACAGGGCACTGTTGTATAGTTCCTAGCCCCGGATAGCAAATAATTGACTGGATATTTGTAGAAATGCAAGTTAGCTAAACAGCAGCTCACACACGTTACAGTTTTGATCTCTGACAACTGGAAACAGAAAAGCCTCTACTCCATGTTCTCAGCAGAGGTTCCCTTCCTCGCTTCTTGCCTGCTGTGGCAGAGCAGGTCAGCCAGAGAGCTGGCACATCTTCTTCCCTCTCTAAATTGGTAATAAAAATGCACCTAAGGGCAGCCCTGTATTTGGGAGGCCCCAGCTGGCCCCTTCAGTCCCACCATGAGTGCTGTGATGCTGTGCTCAGAGGCGTGTGAGCAGTGCTGTGGTTTGTTCACACGTGGAAGGACAGTAGCCTTGTCTTGGCAGCACGTGGCACAGTCCAAAAGGGCAAGAGGTGGAAGGCAGGTGAGAAGGGCCCTCATGCCAGCCTGGCGGGGCTGTACCTGAGCCTTGTGACACAGGGTCACCTGAGAGATTGTGCTTTCTGCAAGAGTGAGACCACAGAGAGGGCTCTAACACTATCTTGCCTTTTTCTACCCAGTAACTGCAACAGTCTACAGGGAGAGTAGGGGAAAAGGAAGTAAAAGAACCAAACAAAAAGTGGAAACCCTTCTTCCCAGATGGCTTTGCTGGGACCACCGAGACAGCAGACAGGACTTTGCTCAAGGCATTATGTTGGAGGAACCCAGGTGCTGTGATGAGGAGTGCAGCTTTCAAGCTTGCTTAGGGATTTGGAAGTTTCTGGAAACTCCTCTCTGTGTGTATGTAGGTTGTTCCTGCCAGTCTGAGATAGACAGAAATCATTATTAAGAGAAACTGAATTTGGTCTTGCCTTTACGTATCTAGCCTGCCCTAACAAAGGCAGTATGTTTGTATTTTCGATGCAGCATCTGCAATGCAAACTCAAGATACTGTTTTGTCTTTTTTTTCCGTGAATTCAGAGGCTGAGCAATTGACTGGCCACAGAACCTGAAATACAAGCTTAAATCAGAGTTATCAGTTTCTGGGGGTGTTTTTTTTTTTGTTTGTATTTTTTTTTTGGTATACTTTACAAGTATGATATGCTTTATGCTGTTTATGTGGTCCCAGGTGCCTCCTCGTATTAGTTTGCCTGCTACAGCAGCGTGAATGGCTGCTTACTTTGGGAAAAAAAAAATTAAAAAATCAGTCCTCTTATTTACTTAAATCACAATTCAGAGATTTATCACTTTATATAATCAAAGTAAGTGTAGGAGATATTTTTTCAATGCTACAACAAATACTGAAAAAAAAATATATTTTAAGCAGAAGTAACACTAAGTATTTCCTATTTCTAAATGTGGACAGCAAATATTAGTTCACAAGTAATAGCTCTTTCTGTTTTCTCAAATTAGCCTTTTAAAATAGTTACTTTTATAATATTACTCATTTTTCAAGTTGTATTTATATTGCAGTTAAAATGGGAAAAAAGCAGGTCCCTTTTCTCTGCATGCAATTCTAAAAAGCTTTTTCACAAAAATCATGAGACAAAACCAGCTTTGAGCAAGAGCAAATCATGGGCAAGATCAGAAAATTAACTTGGAAACACTGAAGTAAAAATACTGAGTTTCTTGTGGCACTGCCTGACAAGTTCTGCCAGCCTTCTTAAACTGCTTGGTGCATAAGCAGTAGTGGAAATCTTGATTCAAATTAATTCATGAAGATTGCAATTGTTCTTTGCACTTAAACCTTGACCCAAAAGGTGTGCCTTTTTGTGTGATAATAAGATCAGCCTCGTGGTTTCCAGGTCTTGAAAAAAAATTTCTGCAGTATAAACAGATAACAGAAATTATCATAATGAAACCAACACTCCTAAAAGCAGACAAAGTACCAAGTCCACACAATTTGCGATCATGCAAAAAGCTGTGGAATTAAAAAGATCAGTACTCGTTTTGGGGCCCTGTTACAAACAAGGTACTTCATTGAGTTTTGCTGGTTTCGAGCAAACAAACCTTTTTTAAATATTTGGAGAAGATTGCGTCTGCTTCCTGAAAAACTGAAGCCAAAGTCTGAGCTGGTTTGATTTGAAATTAGGTCGACAACTCTTAAGCAATTTTAATCATGGCAGGTAGGAATTTGTTCCCTTGTATTTCAGATTTCAGTAGTTTTCTTTTTTCCTTATAATGTAAGAAATAATAATCATGCTTCTTCATCTTGTAAAAGAAATATCTATACCATTTGTGCTATAGAAACACCAGTGTATCTGGTTGCTGCCAGTACTGTGGCCAAAGAATTCTTTCTGATTTTGCGGCTCAAAACTAGGTGCAAATGTAGGTAAAAGGAGAGTTTTATTGCTTCTTCAATAAAAATGAGGTATGGCCTTTTTTGTATATTCAGTAAGAAGTATGTCAGTTAAGAGAATAAAGGACATAGTTCTGTACCATGAATATGACCAAGAACTTTCCACTGAATTTTCAGGTGTGACTGACTGATTCATGGGGGAAATGGGAGGCTTGTTTAGGACGACTGCAGAATGATTGTGGAGCAAGCACAGGGATTCCTTTGAAGAAAAAGTTGATACCTTTACTGACTACTTTGCTTTTGACTTAAAGAGGGCCCTGACAGAGGAGAAATAGTTGTTTCACACAAGGACTGGAAGATGGAAGATCTCTGCTAAGATAGGGAAAGGGGGGAGGAATTCAAACATTTTAGCTGCATCCTGAAGACAAATTAGGAATAACTCAAAACACTGTCAAATATGAAATGACTTGTGGTTTAGCCTATTATCATTGTTTCTATGCCTCATTGTATTTTGGTGATGATTATATGATTGTATTTTGGTGACGTGGTTTAAATGATGTCTGAAGAGGAGAGTAGGAAAATTATTAACATTCAAAAGCAAACTGGATTTCTAGGGTGATGTATTAATACATCCCTCTTTGCACTGATGTGAAGTGCACATAACTGAACTGATTCCTCTTGTCTGTCTGATGGATTGTTGCCGTAAGAGTAAGGCTAACTTTTCTGTTGCATTAAGAGGAAGGAGATATGGCACAAAATTACCCCCCTTTTGGTCCAGCTTGATCTCAGGTATCACAGGAACTAGGGACATCTGAGTGATAGCCAGTTCAGCTCTAAGCATCAGAAATGCAGAGCCAATGTGGCACTGTGAGTCCAGGTGTACTCAGTAAGAAGCACCATGGTTACAGATGCACAAACAGTGCAAGTCACCATAAGTCTGGTTGTGCCCAATGAGCTTTTGCAGCCAGATCAGAAGTCTGGTGGCATTCAGTAACTCTCATAGCCAAGTACAAGACAGTGTCATTTACTGAGCAACAGAAATGCAGATTGTTCCTGGATTGCTGGTGATAAATTCACCATCTGAGAAGCGTGTGTGAATACACAAAATACGAATAATGCAGCTGGTGACAAAGACATTAAATTGCCAGATGGGGCTGTATAGGGTAAAGTATGATCATAAACACAAGATTGCTTTTTAAATTTCCCAAAGAAGCACTCAGTATAGCTGAGTGTTCGAGTCCTACTTCTTAGGCATTCACAATGGTGGAGTCTCCTTTAGCCTCCTGCCCCACCCAAAGTCTATCTATATTGTTTTCTTTGAGGGAGGGGAAAAAAGAAAAGTAAAAGCTGATGTCATTCCATGTTGAAGTGTAGTTTGACAGACTACAGTCATACATGTAAAGCATGGACAGGTTTTAGTCCGTTAGCATGTGCAGAGGCAGGAAAAGTAATATGTATTTGAGTTAGTGAAGCAAAAGTCAGCTTTTGCTCACCATTTGGGTAATTCCTGTAGCTTAGTTCCTGTTGGCTGCACTGTCTTAAACAGGGCATGACCCCAACACCTCCATGCTGCTCCACCCTTTGTTTTATGCCTCCCTTAGAGTGATACTTCAAGCTCCTTCGGTATTTCTGCTCCTAAGGTGTGCAGCAGTTTGTTCCTGGTGAACTATAGCCAGCACATGTGCTCTTTCTCACTGAACTTTGTTTTTCATTATTTTTCCCTACACAGATTAAAGAAATATGACCCCCTAACCTCCCAGTCCCCATTTTGTTCCTTCAACCCACGCATCTCATCTTTCAAGGCTTTGTTGAGGCTATTTAAGATGCTTTCTTTGGTCACGGAAGGAGACGGATTAGATGCAGGCCAGGATATCCTATAAAACCAAGGATAAATGCACTTGGAAAACAAAATTCATATAAGAACATGTTGTTCTTGTGTGTTTATCATGTAGTCTGATAATGCAGGTAATATAAAGGGGAAAACCCATTTCTGATCAGCTTTGAGCCTTTAAATCAAAGAGATTTGATTTTCTTGGAATGTCCTGTGTTTTCTGACATGAAAATGCACACACCGTTGCCAGACACTAGGAGAAAGCTGTGAAGGCAGCAGGCATGTTTTTTATTTGCAATCTGAATTTCATACTACCAAGCCAGAATGATTCCTCCTGGAGAAAATCCTAAGCTCAGCAAAATCCTGCCTTAAACTAGAGTGGTGCTGTTATCAGATGAGAAGGGCAATATTGCCTTTCCTATTTCAGCCTCAAGTAAAATGCTCACCCTCAGTCTGCAGCTGACACTTAGCTGGCAATTAGCTGAGACTTTAGGGGGCAATTAATTGAGATAGAATGGAGAAAATAATTTGGAAACTAGTAGCAGTCTGTTGGAGTGCAGCAGCAGCAGACAATCGCAGAGGTTAATTCCAAGCATCTGCCTCACTTCCCCGGCAGATGATGCCAGCCTTGAGGTGCCAGTATTGGATCCCTTCCTGAAGTGTCTTCTGAACCATAAGAGAGTTGTGCAGTGACTGAGGTGGGGCAGAACCTGTGAGCTTTCAGTCTCATGTATTAATGAAAACAGGAATAACTTAGCTTTAAAAGATTCTCAGTGGTTTCTGCTTTGCGACTGGTGCCTTTTCTCCAAGAGTTGCTCAAGACTCTGTCAGCTGCACAGGTTTCTTTTGTCACTGCTTTGCTCCATCCCACAGCTAAACTAGGTACTCAAAGTGGTTGAAATATATCTTATGTCCCTTTTGTCTGAAGAATTGTAGCAAGCTTTTTTTCCCCAGCCAAATCCTTCTTTTTAATGTGGATAAATATCTTGTAAACTGAATGTGCTCAAAGCACAACTTCATATGTTTCTTTTCTATCTCCAGATCAGTATTAAGGACTCTGCTGAAGGCAAAGGACTGTGAGGCACTAAGCAAGAATTTCTTTCCATTGCTGTTAGAAACAAACAGATTTTTATCTCAGGGTTGCTCAGAAGTTGTGGGGAGAGGAAAAACAGTGATTGAGGGGAATTGGAGAGTAGATACTTATTCAACATCTTGTTATACTGTCAGTCTAAGCTGAGCTTTGCTGGTGAACCTGAAATGAAGAAAAAACCCAAAACCCTAAGTTGTTTTTACAGTCTTTTTTATCATAGTATATTTTTGAATATTAGTTACCTGCAGAAACATGCTCAGTAGGGTTTGGGATATTTTTAATAGCAAAGATATTGTCAGAGATGAATGGATCAAATATATGTTTTATTGATAGCCAGAAACTGGAATTCCTGTTCCCTTAGAAAATCAAGAATTTGAAATTGCCATCATTTGGAATTAGAACACAGGGCTAAATTTCTGAATATATTTGATTTGGGATGAGAGGCCTGTTTTGTTTTAGAAGGATGAATAGTAGCTTTTAACTTTATACATGTATTTAGTATGTAGACTTAGCTTTGGTATTCAAACACGTTGTACTGAAATTTTTCACATAAGTCAAATTGTATGATTTTCAATTGCTCATTTCAAAACCAGTTAAAATCAGTAATTCCTGAAATTATTTCACCTTTAGCACAATGTTCAGTGAAGTGTTCAATCTCAAGTCAGATGTGGCTCTAATTGGTTTGATAAATGCAGAACAAACACAGACACTTTAACCTTTGTAGTAATTCTCTTTGGAAGGGTCATTTCTCAAAATATTTTCAAAATAGCCCTTTGAAAAAGTTTAATATTATCACTGATTTTTTGTATTAAGACAATGATGCAGAATAGTGCTGCAGCAGTATTTGGAGTTTCACTTCTCTGGCAGAAGACATTTTGCCAAGAACTGAGGATCCATAGTTGTGGGGAAGTTATGACAAGGAGACAAGCTAGGATGCTAATGTCCTGCATGGTAGCTTTCTGGACCACTCTCTGTGTGACAGGGGTGTGAGGGGTGTACGTCTGCCTTTGGAAGTAAGAAGAATCTGAATTTGTCCTGTCATTGGTTTTTGGTAAAGCTAGCTGATGGTAAAGAGGCACATTATAGAAATTATAAATATTATACTTATTCTTTTGTCAGGTGTCTGTCATTTATCCCTCAGGTTTTCATGACGTGACAGAGATATGCAGAGGTTTTGTCCCTTCATGCTAACCCCTGTATAGGAGTAAATTTGTTACTTTTTCCAAGTTCAAGAGATTATGATTAAATTCAAAACAATTATTTTAAGGCTTGCATGTGCAGTCAGAAATTGCTAATAATAAATAAATAATAACATCTGTTATATTTTATAAATTTTATAAATGCATAAATGCATGGCCCTGTTCAGCGGTGCCTTCAGAAGTGGACTGCGCTACTGTGGACTTGGGAACAGGAGATCCCACTTACTACATTAGCACAGTGCTGTGAATTTGCAGTGGGCAATCCCAGAGAAATATATTCAGGCTTGGCTCAAGGCACTTCTAGTACCTGTCGTGTGTCTGGCTGTCTAAATTAGATGTCCCTGTTGTTGCCCAGAGAATTGAAGGAGAATATATTTTATTTCTTGCCTTTCTGTCAGTAATTGCTCATTTAATTTTGTTTGGTTAATTGGTTTTTAGTAAAGCTTGCTGATGGTAAAGAGGCACATTTTAGAAAGTGTAAATATTGTACTGACTCTTTTGTTTTCCCTCTTGAAACAAAGAATGAATGTTCTTGTGCCCTGAATGAGTGAAAGACCTTTGGTCTAGGAGCCTTATCTAATTAGGTAATCATGGGCATGTTTTCAGTGTTAGAAGGGACTTCATCTTATCCAAGCAACCCCCGGTAATTTCACAGAAGGAGGAAATGGAAGAGCGTTTTCCCTGTGTAGAGGCTGTGGTTGTGCACATGGCCACGGGAGCTAATGCCGTCTGGGTGGGCTGGTTACGCGCTGGCTGCTGCACACAGGTCATGTTTGAGCAGCTTGTGAAAGGCAGCCTTGGCTGAGCCTGCTGCAACGCCGTGTGCAGAGATCAGCAGTGCCGAACGCAGCTTGGAAAGCACGAGGGATGCCAATTGGTGGGAAACATTTAAACTGGCAGAGAGAGCAGGTAGCTGAGTGCAGCAGGCAGCCTACATAAGGATCACAGGTTCCGTCTGGGCTTTTGTGATGAATGCCTAATAAGCACATGGATTAGACGGGCTGAACTCTTCAAGCTGTTGTAAATGTAGCTGAAAAACGCGTGGCTTGTAGGACACCAAATAACTGCTCCCGTAAAACTTTTGTTTGGCGTTGCAGTACTTAAAGTCCAGAAAAATAATGGAGAGAAAACTGGACAATAAAATGAAAAGGGAACTGTCCTACGTAGCTACTTTAAACGACAGAAACATATCCCTGGTGTCTATTCATAAGCAGCAGGCAGCTTGTGATGTGCCTGAACTACTGATTATTGGTGAAAAGTCCAAGACGGCATCTCCGGTAAAAGCAAGCAGTAACTTGCAGAAAGAAGAGAAACTTTTGCAGAGTTACTCCATGGGAATGACAGAAGTCACTACAGTTGAAAGACAGGTCAGTGAGCGCTGGTGTGTGTGTGTGTTTGTGTGTGTGTTTGTGTGTGTGTGCATGTTGGGAGGGAAGTAGTGTTTCTGAACGGGTGAATTGAAAACAAAGCATGTTGGACATGGGTTGTATATTAAAGGAGGTTAAACCTTTTTTATCTAAATTGTCTCAATCCCCAGCATGGATGCCAGCCCCATAACAAGCAGTACAAATGCAAAGTCCTCTGGGGATCCTCTGAAAATAATCTTTGAAACGAGATGTTAATGATGACTTATGCCGTAGAAGCTAATGAGCATTGTTTCAGCTCCACCTCTAATAATACAGAGTGGTGATTCTTAGGAAGGAAACATAATAGTATTTGTCCTTTTGAACTCCAGTTGCTCCAGTAGTTTCACAGAAGCTCATACTAGTTTGGAATAACAGAAATTGCAGAAACATTATAATGTCCTTATTGTAGGTAAGTAGTTTATTTATATCTACTAAGTGGGTGCTAGTGAAGTTCTTGAAAAATACATCTGTGCAACTTTTTTTTTTTTTTTTTTTT